>PVKE010033394.1:0-17945 GCA_004027555.1 Craseonycteris thonglongyai
CCGTTCCTGTCCCCAAACTGCTCCTTCTCCCTCCCTCTCCCGCTCTCCCCTTTTTCCTCTAACCTTTGTGTGTTGTTCTGCGTTGTGTGGTTCTCTCAGTTGAGGGTGCTTCTCAGGGTTTCCCCTGTGGGTTCCTTTTTGTTCGTAAGTCCCTTCCCAGGTAGATGTCTGGGTTCTCCTCTCATGCCGCCATCTTCTGCTCAGTCATTTTTCTCTGAACAAGTCCCCCGGGCCTAACACTATGACTTTACCCTTAAAATTTAATCCTTAGGACTTGCCTTTGGAGAGATGTGAGTGGAAAGAATGGATCTTTTTCTAGCCAGTTGCTTGGAGAACTCAGAATACTACTTCACAATGCACTGAGGTGAAATCGAGCAAAAGCAGAAAAAGGACAAGTCCTACTTTCAATTGGACAGAGAGGGCAAGAATGGGAAAGTGATGTACTCTATTTGCAGGCGGGCAAATTCCGGAGGGAAAGCAAGAATCAATATGCTTGGCCATGCGTGAGAAGTGCCCTTTATCTCAATCTCACTATTCCTCTGTTATGGGAAGGAAGAAACAAAAGATTTGGTAAAATGACCATTTTTCTTTTCCTATTATTTTTAAGTAGCATATAAATAAAAGAGAAACATTTCCAGCAATTTTCTGCTATTTTATCAGCTTAGGTAAGAATGTAGAGAGAGGGAAGCCGAGATGGCTCAGTGGTGTAATCACTCACCTTGCAGTCCTGGGGTCTGAGGATTGAATCCTGGTCCTGGCCCATGCGGATTCATATGCTGAACTGAGGTATGACCCCAGTTCAGTTCTCACCGGGGTGAGCTTCCCATGTAGAAGGCCCCCGGTTTGGCCCCCAGCTTGCAGGGGCACTTCTTCCATGCAGGAAGACCCCACCCCCCATCCCGCCGCAGTTCCTGCCCTGCATGGCTCCCTACCTACCTGTATGAAATGAAACTATGTCAAAAACTGATGATGTGCAACTATGAAGACTGCTCTGGGTCCTCCCTGCTTCTCTTCGTCTCTCTCTGTCTGTGAAAAACAAAATGTATATCTTAAAAAGAAAGAATGTAGTGAGAGGAATGAGTTTCTTTGTGCTTTTCATTGGTGTGGGGTAAAGGATTGGTTGCTTATCTGATGCATATTTTTCATCCCTACTGGCATAAAGACATTCTAATTGAGGGTAATGGGAAGAGAGAAAGGCCTGGAGGTAGGGAGAGATAATTCATTCCAGGAGAAAAAGTAACTATTTCACCTGGATTATGAGCCCAGCACTAGAAGATACTGGAGGACATTTAGATATCAGTTTTTATAATTTCCTTCCCCCTCACATTATTTCTTACTCATTATCATCATCTCTCCCTTTTACATAATAGAGGGCAATTAAATACTTCTAGCTTTGACAGAAAGAAAAGCCTGTTTTCATTATAACTTTTTTTCTTTGGCTGACCACACATGTCCTGGGTGTTCCAGATAATTTTTTCTGCATAGCAGTTTCTGTTTGTGAGGTGGTTAAGGGTCCAGAAGTTTTCATATGTAGACAGAAATTTGTGTTTGGTAAATAGGTCATGAAAGTTTACACCAAAATTATTTTAATAATTATCTTTTTTTCTTTTATGTTTCCTGTGTACACTTTATTTTTTGTATTATAACGGTTTATTAGACCATAAGCATATTAAGGGTATGTGGTAGAATTTCTAGTTCATGATAAACTCTTCATTATACATTGAAATACTTGCTTTGGATAGGAAATATGGGTCAGTTTATTTATGATTATACCTAAGAGAAAATATATTTGCAGTTCTGGACAATCTTGGGATGATGGACAATGAGAAGGTAATGACTGTTATCCTATTATGCTTTTTGCAAGTTTATACTATTATGTTATTATGACCCGGGTTAAAATTCCTACTATAATACTGAAAATCTGGAGACCTTAAACAAATCATCAAACCTTTCTAAGCCTCAATCTTTTTACCTATGCATTAAGGATAATGCTTTCTGCTTTGCCTACCTTACAGTTTTATGAGGATAAAATGTAAAACTGAAAAATTAGAAAGTGCTTTACAAATTTGCATAATTTTCATAACATCTCTAAGACAAGAGAAGTGTGCTTTAAGATCATCCATTACCTAATCCCTAATTAAGAAATGACATTTTCTTTAAGAACTTTATTAAACTCCATTCTGTATTCACCTGAAAACCATCCAAACATTATATAGCCAGCAAGCCCTCTTGTAACACTGGTTGATAATAATTTAAATATCATTGACTATAATCTTGCTGAATAAAATATTTAAAAAAAATGAAAGCTTATGGGGGCCAGTAGTCATTCACTGAATATTAACATATGCAGAAGTATTACAAAATTGGAGTTCATTTTGGTAGCTTACATTTCCTTTTTTTTAACTACAGAAAAATGCTTCTTTTATGAGTATTAATCTTAGTGAGTTTTTCCTAGTTATAAGTGCCCTTTATCTCAAAACTCTCAGAGTTTTTTGATAGGCATAGAAGATAAAATTATGTAAGAAGTTAGATGTTAGTGTGGGAATGGAAAATATAGTTTGTTAGTTTGTTGTATAGCATACTCGCCACTATTTATCTTGGTGATATTGTCACCAGACTGCTTTCAACCACGAGCCACATATCATTTAACAGCTAGTCCTTATTCACACTTCTATTTTTTAGGAGACATTGTTTAATATTGAAGTGTAAAAGAACCATAGCACAGTTATCATTCTTAAGTACAGCTTAAAAAAACACATTCCTATACACATACTCACTCTCTCCCATTTTATACTTTGGACACTGAAACACTGACTTGGGAACAGATTGATAATTGCCGTGTGTTGCCCTCACAAAGAATTGTTTGGGCACTAAATAAGATAACATTGATTGTGTTGTGTAAACACAGCAGGCTTCTAAAGTCTCAGTTTTGATTTGTATTAAAATATTTGTCAGTAACATGACTAATAAACAGCTTTTTTTTAAGTTGTAATAGGTTATCAGTACAATAATCTGTCAAGCATATTTATTTTAAACACACACACACATGCTTGACCCTGTCATTGTAAAATGTTACAGTATAAAGGATAAAAATAAAAGAAAATTATGAAGACACAAATACTCCATCCTTTGCCTCATTAAAGTTACACTTTTGTACCTTGGGAAATAAAGATGGTTCTCAAACCTTCTTTTGTATCTTTACCAGAAAATGTTAAAAAAACAAGAATGTGTTTTTATCTAAACTATGTTTCCTGTTATTTCTAACTTCTAACTTTCCCAATCCATTTGTGATCCAATCAATATTGTAAATGGCAGCAGCTAAACTTTATCTTTCCTTGCTCTCTGAAGACCCATACATAGATGACCTTAACACCTTTCCTTGCTTGCTAAGATTAGAACAAATGTTCTACATCAGTGAATATGTGACGGGGCACTCTATGTAGTACAGCCTGGTTGTTTTGTAAAAACCATATAACGGGCAAGATCTGATAGGGTCACCACTACAGAGAACCAGCTCTTTGCTTTATCCAGAAGGCAAAATGTTGAGACTTAAATGATGCAGCAATGGCAAAAAGTGTGAGATGCTGAGTAAAATCTGCATTCTTCAGAAGTCACTTTCACCTTGGATGCAACTCTGCCTTACTCATTATGGTATTG
The DNA here is from genome assembly GCA_004027555.1 of Craseonycteris thonglongyai. Taxonomy (NCBI): domain Eukaryota; kingdom Metazoa; phylum Chordata; class Mammalia; order Chiroptera; family Craseonycteridae; genus Craseonycteris; species Craseonycteris thonglongyai. Next base: position 3,658 of record PVKE010033394.1, read on the forward strand.
TTACATGTATTCTTAGAAGTAATAAATGTTCTCGGGGATGCTGGGATGGCTCAGCAGGTTGAACACTTATCTTGCAGTCCTGGAGCCAAGGATCAAATCCCAGCCTCAGCCCATGCAGACCCATATTCTGAACTGGGGTTTGCCCCCAGTTTGGTTCTTACCAAGGGGCATGCCTCCCATGCTGGAGGCCCCTGGCCAGTTCCTGTCCTGCACAGCCCCACACCTACCTATGGAACAAAAATGTAGAAAACTAATAACAGGCCACTATGGAGACTGCTCTGGGCCCTCCCACTTCTTTCTGTCTCTCTCTCTCTCTTTGTGTGTTAAAAGAAAAAAAAAAACACTAAGAAAAATAAATGTTCTCGGGGAAGCTGGGATGGCTCAGTGGGTTAAGCACTCACTTTGTAGCCCTAGGGACTGAGGATCAAATCCCAGCCCCGACCCGTGTGAACCCATATGTTGAGCTTCCCATCTGGCAGACCCCCAGTTTGGTTCTTGCCCCCCGGTTTGGCCCCCAGCTCAAGGGGGCATGCCTCCCATTCAGGAGGCCCCCAACCCAGTTCCTGCCCTGCACGGCCCCCACCCACCTGTGTGGAACGAAACCATGTTGAAGACTGACGATGCACAACTATGGAGACTTCTCTGGCCCTCCTCCTTCTCTCTGTCTCTCTCTGTCTCTGTCTAAACCAATAAAATAAATCTTAAAAATAAAATAAAATAAAATAAAATAAATGTTCTCAATTAGGAGCAATTGGTTGTTAGGATTTTTGCTTGTATTTTGGGTAAATGTATAAAGAGCAAAAGTGAATCCATATAATTGGTGAGGAAGATATTAAATAAAGATGATTTATTAGACCATAAACATTTTAAGGGTACAAAAATTAGTTCGATACCAGATTGGAGGAGCCAAGATCAGAATCATTTAGTTTATAAAATCATTATGAAGCTTCTTCTCAACCCAGATGGTAAACAAATATTACAATAAAAAAATAACATAATTTTCTTGTAATATTTTTTCTAGGAAGAATTTTAACTCATCCTGCGAATATGTTTGCAGAGCAGATGCTATAGAAAAATAGTGATAATATCCAAATAATCAAAATATTAACATTGCAAGGATTAGATTTATTAGTTATATTCTTTCTTCATTTAAATATTAGCAGCATTCTTTATGTGGTTAGTTCTCAGGAAACTTTAATTTACTCTATATTAGACTAATAGTTGGTTTCCCTTTAGAAATACTTTTTCATAATTCAATGGTAACATTTAATTTACTTTGTACAAAAAATCACAAAATACTTGTTGCAGTTTTATTAGTGTCATTGTTAATATTATTAATAAAGCTTATAAGAAGAGCTCTCTGAAATCTGCACAAAACCTTACAGATTAAATCTACTGAAAAATTGATTATTTAATGTTGGTGTCAATTCACTTGATAAATTAATTTCAGAGATATATCACATCTTTAATTCTGGGTAACAAGTTTCTAAGACTACTGAGGAAAGGTTTTATTTCAAAAGCCACATAGTGAAGTCAACCACATAGATTCATATTAACCTACAGTTTACTCAAAGGTCATTGTATTTTTAAGAATACAAAATAAGATACTCATAACATCGCCAGCACAAGAATATCTAAGACTGGTTAGTCTCATACATGTTGGGAATGTTACTCACTCACTATGATGTTAAAAGACTATGATGCCATCTCAGGGCTATGTAGATAAGACAAGGGGGAAAAAAGAGCTGTTTCATGCTGAAAAAAGAAAATCCAAAATAATACAGGCAATGACTCCAAAGCAGTGACCAGGAAATTACTTTCTGAGAAGGTGCTCTAGGGCCAAAGTCTTTCTTTAACAAATATTATTTAATGCAATGAAATCTGTTTGCCATCATTTCTTTTCTCCTAGGTGATTAAATGCAGAATAAAAACAGTCATTTGATAGCCACAGAAGCTATATACTGAAAGTATACTCAATCACCATAAACATTATTTTTACAGCGAGACTAGCAAAAGACACTATGGGGGATCCCATAAAACATTTTTAAAAAGAAAAAAAAAATGATAGTACCATATATTTTTATGAGGGTTTCAAAGTAATGTGTATGCAGCTGTTTTCTCCAACTACTGCCTGACATTGCGAGCTCTTGTTTTGGAACCAGATGCCATAAAATTTAGTTCCCAAATGGGGGAGATTTCAGAAGCTAAAGAATAGGTTCAGGGCTTGTTTTGGTTTTTTTGACTGAGGATGATTCCTGATTATTCTCTCTATATTTGTCATCCATTAAAAACAGATAATCTATTATAAAACAAACACTAAATAATTATAAAGCAGTTCATTGCCTGTTGATCTTAAAGGCAAAAAGAAAACAAACAGACAAACAGGAAAACTTCCATGATATGTTGTCCAAATTGAACTTTTTTTTTCTGATTCTTCCTTTTGAAAATCAGATGTAAGTAATTCTGTAGAAAAAGACAATCACATTCAGTTCTCTGGGGTTTACTAGTAGATGTTTCCAGGTTCAGTTTGATGAAAAAAATACAGGCCCAAACTCTCAAGGTTAGACTGGGCTTATCCAAGAAAAGTATTGAGAAGTTACAAAAGGAGAGCCATCAATGAATGCCATAGGGCAAAGCAGTTGGTGTGGGTGATTGATATGGCGTTCACCTCAGTGGAGCTGGAATTCTTTCAGACTGACTTAAATGACCGCATAATTCTCTAATGCCAGATCAATACTCCTCATCTTGTTTATTTTTCTTTTTTTCTTTCTTTTTTCTTTCTTCCTTTCTTTCTTTCTTTCTTTCTTTCTTTCTTTCTTTCTTTCTTTCTTTCTTTCTTTCTTTCTTTCTTTCTTTCTTCCTTTCTCTCTCTCTCTCTCTCTCTCTCTCTCTCTCTCTCTCTCTCTCTCTTTCTTTCTTTTTCATTTTTTTAGCTATGACATAACTACTCTGTCCTCTTTTGTCTTAACCGGCTCTTCCTAGTATCCCTTCATCTCTCCTATCTTTTCCCAGCCCAGGGGCAGAAGTTGCCTCTTTAAACTTTCAAAATTTCCTTAAGAATCAAGATTATCAAAGCACGAAAATAAACTCAAGATTTTATTTTATTTTATTTTTTTAGTTCTCTGATACCACTTTCTTGAGGCAATAAGTACAAAATTGTCTAAATTAGGTTTTCTCAACATTTTCTGCACCAAAAAATTATTTGTTGGTGCTTTTGAGAAAATATCAGTGTCTATTTTTACCCCAGTTGTTCATTACAGACAAGAGTATTTTTTAAGTGCACTCTAGTGTAGCCAGGTATGAAAATGTCTGGTTAGGTATACAAATGGGGAAAAAGCAAAGATGAGAAAAGAAATAAAGAAGAGATGATGAGGAATATTAATTAATATTTTAAAATTATTTTGCCTATAGTAGCTTTAAACTCTATATTTATATAATTGTTTTAGAAGGTCACACATATCTTCAAAAGGAAGTTTGTCACTACTTAAGTTATTCAAAATGCTATGTTACAGAGTGGGAATATATCTTAATGGTATTTTGAGCACTAGAAACATGACTGGAATATATATGATATCTACAAATATAATTATATTAAAGGGGAACTATAGGGCTGGGATCCACAATTCTAACATGTTAAAAAGAACAATATAATAATCTTAGTTATTTTAGTTTTTGTATAATTAGAGGAATTTCTCAAAAAACCCCAAGGCAGCATTTATGTATAAAAATCTAATTTAAAATCTATAATAAATCTGTACTTCTTTAAAAAAGAGAAAATTTAAATTTTTCTTACCCTCTTTCATAGACTCATTGATAACGTGATTTATCATGAAAATCTAGTCTTTAAAAATTTATCTGGAATACCCCAAACTTTACACATTTTCTGACATATGATTTGCCTGACTCAAATGACATTTCCCAAGCTTTATACATTGGCCCAATGTTTTTCTTTTATGATACATTCCCTTAGAGTTTTTCTTCCCTTTTCACAGTTTCAATTTCCCTGTTATTTAGATGAAGTCCATATCTATCCCAGATTCTTCATACTTTTAAAAGGTTCTAAATTTTCACCTGATTGCTGAGTCTTTTTAAAGAACATGTATTTATGATGCCATATGAGGGCAGTCATCACTGATTCATATGGAAAGCCTAAGAAAGTATATGTTGGATTTTAATGGCCTCTATTTCTTATTTTTGATGTAGTTTGTCAATGAGAACAACGTGAGAGGAAGATTACAATCCAGAAAAGGAAAAGTAATAACATGAATAATATGTTATTCTTCATTATATTAAAGGTTTTCTAGGATAGTCTTCAGCTATATTTCCAAATATTTATGATAAAGTTGTATTATAGATAGTGTTTAAATACATTTAAAATGGGTGTACTCATAGTATTAATAAGCAAGATTGAGTAGTAAAATCTATGCATTTAAAAAGAGAATTAAGTAAGCGTTTTTAAATTTAATAAGTATAATGAATACCTATATAATTTTAATTGCATGTTTATCTCTTGAGAATATGCTGAGCTACTAAAAAATAGATATAGTATTTGGTTTTTGAATATAATATATGAAGAATTAAATAAAAAAGAAATATTGGATGTGATCTCTAGGGAACTGATTTGAGAGCAGTTTTTCCAAAAATATTTTAATTATTTTTTTGTAGAGAATATATCTCCTCTCGCTCTTTGGCCCCAAAGTCTAGCTATTGCTATGTAGGAAAACATATTTAAATTAGTTTTTAGGATTTTATTTATACCCAAACACATGTAATTAGAACTATATAATATGAACTATAAAATTATACTAAAGTGTGTGTTTGGGTGTAATTACATCCCTAGTTTCTAGTACGCTAAATAGCCTTTATTAATAATAATGATAATAATAAAGATAAAATTAGGTCTTAGCAAATTAAGACCTTTGATATTTCAGACTTCTTAAATGTAAGCTATATTTTTAGAAGTGCAAGTCCTTGTATAAAAGCATACTTGTATTATAAATAAAAACTTAAGATGAGTTTATTTTTATAAATAAGTTAACTTCTCATTTTTATTTATCTTGAAAACATTGCAGCATATTTCCAGTGCTATTGTGACCAGAGGCTGTTTTGAAGTTATATTGTGCATGTAGCTAGTGTGCAAGGCTAGGCTGGTATGCCTGCTATTTTGCTCTTTGTATGAAAATTTTATTCAGATAATTAAACTATTTTTTATTTGATAAGCACTGACCTCCACAATGAAGGTGTAGCCTTTACTATCTTCTTGAAATATATTTTTTAAAGAGCTAGGGAAACAGGTTAGGTAATTTGTTAGTGAAATTTCCTATGTGTATTATTCGAACAACTTGGAATAGTTTTCCCCCTCCATTTGCTCAAATAGATATGTGTTCATCTGGGTTGTCCATGAACATTTTCTATTTACCTTTGTCTTTGCTGGAATATTTTTTTGATAATGTACTCAGAATCTTCATCTTAAGTCTCAGTTCTGCTACAAGTAGAAACTCATGTGATATCTGTAAGCATTTGGAGAGCTAAATGGAAATGCCCTCAAAACTATTTAGCCAGAGGAAGTATGGGATATTTTCATTTCCTCATAGAAATCATAATAATTATAAGACAGAAAAGCTGTTCAGGAGCCAGGGACTGTAGAAACTGATTTATATTGAACTTGTAGAAGATTAACCATAGTTGGCCCATTAGAGAGCCCTCGTCCAGCTGTAGGTGCAGATGTGTGTTTCCTTTAGCTGTAGCTGGACCCATGTGAATGGATGAGCATTCTGTTTGAATGAATTAAAGGCAGCCCCAGATGGAGTCTGACATGAGCCCCAGAAAGACATACTCAGGGAAACTAGCATAAGGAAAAACATAAATTAAGAAAAAGCTTGACATCTGTGTTAAAGGCATACAAATCATACAGAAGAACAAAGGTTATTGGTAGATAATCAGGAATGATTTCAGCAGCAAGAAAGCCTCAGTCGTGTGTTCAGTTTGTGAAGGAAAAAGCACTTCTACTAAAAACACATGTTTTTGAAGTAATTCCCATAATCATTCTGGGCGATGATCTAATATAATTTTTCATGTGCAGATGAGGAAATGTAAAACCATAGTAGTTACGTAATTTTTTTTTTAAGGCTGGGGGAATCATTGCTTAAGCTGCTTCTTAGTCTAACAAACTGGCTTCATTTCAGAAGGCCATTACCCCAACCATGCCAATTATTTTCCATATCGACTTAAAACATTTGTATTCCCCATTTTTTTTAATATTACATTACCAAATGCAAAGTGTTTGGCAATTGAATATTCATTAAATAAAACAATTTTCATTGAATTCTCATTTCGCTAAAGAAACATCTCTGTAAGAGTTTTTGTTTCTTTCTCTTTCACTTTCTGTTTTGAAATTTCTTCAAGAATGAATGTTTTAGTCATACTCTCAATGTGACACATTCCTGAAAACGACGTATCTATGACCATTGTCCTGTTGAAATGCAGTAAAGCAGTGTTTCAAAGAGTTTCCTGAGGAATAGGGTAACATGTTCCTTCATCTGAAGAGCATAAGAGCTTCAACTTACTATAAAAGTGGTTAATCTTGCAAGTTCACTGTTCCTCTCCTATAACGTAACACACTGCACATGCAGATACCTATCACAAGCACTGTACATCACTCCATGGGACTTAGAGACCATGGGGAACCAGCAAGACCACTATGTTTCCCCTATGACTATAATACTAGTTTTTGCTATGAATAACGAACACCTTTGTCTCTAACCCAGGAGTCTCATGTCTTCTGCCAGCATTTATAAAATATTAACAGTCTAGCTTATTATCATGCACATAGAGAAAACTCCCAGACTCTTCACATTTCTTGATAATCATTTAACATGATTAGACGTTCTTCAATTGTTACCTCTCTGGCCAGGCCCTTTGGATTTCTTTTTCAAGCAGTTTCTTTTCTAATGAGTCATCAATTTCTGGAATTTCTTAAAGCTCATAAATAGGCCCTTTTCTAATAGTCTCTTGCTAAAAACTTTCAACTCGTCCACGGTCCAGTTACTGTGGCAATGTCCATATTTCTTTCTCTAGCTCAGAGCTCTTCTCTGGTATATCAGTATATGCAACTACTGACTTGGCATATCATTTGGATATTTTGAAGAAATCACAAATTCATAATGTATATGACCAGATTCATGGTCTTTCTCTTCAAACTTGTTTTCCTTCCACTATTCCATCCAGTAAATGGCATCATCATTTACCCATTTGCTCAGGCCACTCTCTTCTGTATATCTCAGTCTTTCTATCTAATATGTCACCAACACTAATTGCCGTATTATCTTGATATCCACAGAATGTGTTTTTCTTTTCGTTGTTACCTCCACTCTCGTCTTGGCTACTATACTATTATCTCTTAAGTGGACATATTAACACTCGTCTCTACATCTATTCTGATCTTCCTCCCATCTATTTTCTTTTCTTTTCTTTTAATTTGTTTTTTAAAGATGGATTTTATTGTTTGAGAGAAGGAAAGAGAGAGATGTAGGGCTATGCAGGGCTGAAACCAAATCCTGGACCTCCTTCACGGGAGGTGGGCAATTTCACCACCATGCCATCTCTATGGTTACCAGTTGCATCACAGTTTAGCAAATGGGGTTTGCATGGGCTGGGACTGGGAAACAAATCCTGGAACTCATGATTGCAAGGAAAGCGTTCAACCACTGAGCTATTCTGACACTCCCCACTCCAATCTATTTTCAGTTGTAGTCAGAGGAAATCATTTTGAAACTTGCATTGAATCCTCATCCCTCTGCTAAAAGCCTGCTTAAAACCTTCATTGCGTTTAAGATAAACATCATCAGTTCATTCTTACTCATTATTCGATCATAGACCATGTAAAACTTTAAGTGACTTCTCAGTCAGACTTAGATTCCTTGTTATATAATCAGATATAACATTGTTTCATTTCTTTAGAGTACTTTTGCAGATGACCATTATGTATCTTTAGTGTGATTATTTAATTAATGTCTGTGTCCCTTTGTAGACAGTAAGTTCAGTATGAGTAAGGATCTATGTTTGAGTTAACTCGCATTGTGTCCCTTCTTAGACAGTAAGTTCTGTATGAGTAATGATCTATGTTTGAGTTAATTCACATTGTGTCTCTAGTAAGTAGTACATTGTTTGTACCAAAATTGTCACTCAAATATTTGAGGATGAACAAGGGAATGACCAATTTGGAGATGGAACTATGTATTTTTCCTCATCTTAAAATGTTTGTTGTACTTAAGCTAATAATTTATACAGAAGACAATGGGATGTTTTACTGTGCTAAATCATGTTAGCCCTTAATTAAAACCCTCCATGACTTCTCATCACAATTATAATGAATTCATATTCTTTATCTTGGCTACAAATTTCTATAGGATTTACCACTTGACTAACCTCTAAACTTTCTTGTATAACTCTTTCTTTCACTCACTACAATAGAGCTGTACTAGGTATTACTCACTCACTACAATAGAGCTACACTGGATATTACTCCCTTACTCTTACCCAGAAGCCCATGTACTACTGTTTCTCTGGGTCTTTGCTTCATTGACTCCTTTCCATTTATAACTCAGTTTAAATATCACCTAAGTTTTCCTACATGTCAAATCTTGACCAGTGATATAATCAGCCCCTCTTCAGTACTTTTCACAATTTGGTATATTTTTTATTTGATTATTCATTTAAAGTCTAGTTCTGCCAATCCTACACACTCATGTGCATGCATGTACACACACACATCCCACTGCAAAATTCCTTGTATATAGACTTTTTTGTTCACTACTGCATTCCCAGGGTTTATAAGAGTGCCAGGTACATTGTAGCCATGCAATAAATAATATTTGAATAAATTAACATACCTATATTTTTAAATTTAAGGGTCAGAAATGCTTTGGTTTAGGAAATTAAAACTCTCATATTAACAAATGTGAGAGTGGTTATGATTTCTAACATGGCTCAAAATAATTTTTTATAATTTGGAATTATCTCCAAATTAGTAGGCCTATGAGTTTTCTGTATTCTTCATCACTAGTTCACCTTGAGAACAAGTTGTCTATTTCTCTTAGCAATGTAAAACGGAGCAAATATTTAAACTAATGTGACAGAGTATTCTGATATTTAATATGAGGTTAGTCCTCTAATTTGCAACATACCTTCCTTCTGTACTCTCAGTATTTGAATACGGAAGCAACAGGCCATACAACTACAAACACTATAATATTTTTAAGAATAGAACCTAATTATTTCAACCGCTTTACCTTTAAAGTGTGGATTAATAACATCTTTTTCTATTTTTTTTCTACAACAAACAACAAATGCAAGATTACTTATCTTTGCAAACAACAAATGCAAGATTACTTATCTGCCTCTCATGAACTGTATTGGCATCACAACTATGTGTTAAAGCTTGAAATCTACAAGACTCTTAAGCAGAAAGTAGAGGTACATTTAGAAGTTGGAAAAAAAAGCCAAAACCAAAACCAAAACAAAAAAAACATTCATTTGATACTTTTGCAAACCCAAGAGGGAGAAAATATCCCTCAGATGCATCCCAGAATGCCTCCTTTTATTTGTTTTCATTAGGCAAAATAAGGTATAAATTTTTCTACACCGTTGACCACCTTTGTAAGATATGTTTTGGTCTTTCAGGGTTAGCCTTAAGGAAAATTTAGAAATATTTGAAATTTTTCTTGTGGATGTTGTATTAGCACTTCCCTTTATTTTGACATTACCACTCTATTATATCCATGATCCAAAATTTATCTCCTCATTTTTCTCTTTCCTTGGCAGTGTGCCACACTCTGTAATTTTCTATTTATTTTCCCTCTTTCCTCCCCAAATAGTTATATCTAATCTGAATAATAAATTCAAACTAGTTAGAAAGAACTAGTTGGTTAGAATATCACTCTTTCAGAAGACTCACTTCTTTTTAAACCTGGGACTGTCCTTCCCTCAAAAATGGGACTTCAATGATCTTTCTGTTTAAGTCTGTATAAGTTATTATTATTTTATAATCAAATAAGGACAAACAGTTCTATTTGAATGACAAGGACATATTAGGAATGATAAATCCAACATAACCTTGTGGAAAGAAAGGCCATGATTTGACAAATGTATTAAGTACAAGCTCCAACATTTTTTTTAAACGAGCAGTGACCAAAGGGCTTGAAACATATGATGACACATCACCAAGTTTGTCACTCCAGACAGGTGAAGTGTGATCAAAGACCTAATGGTCAAATGGTAAAGACAATAAAACTCAAGTCTCTTTTTGAAATATCAGTGAATCAAAAAGAAAACCAATAAGGCCAGTACCAACTGCGGGATGCACATGAAACTCAGTTGTTAATCGTTCATGGGTATGTGTCAGAGCACAGTTTTGTGTTACACAATTAGATGCCTTTTCGGGAACCAGAATCCATATTGTGCTTATCCAATGTATCTGGAACCTGGTATTTTGGAAAAGGAGGACCCTTTGGAGAAGGGCCACCAATGAGTAGAAGTCCCTTGCTTAAAACGCCAGATTCAAGATTCTTTAATGAGAGTTAAAATGTTCATTATTATTTATTCCTTCTCATTAATTTTCTACTACAACTCAGGCATAAATGGGCATAAAGTTAATATATAGCAAAATCTCCATCACTCAATATGCAGCCTAGGTAAATTAAGCAAAAAAATAGGTTTCCATTATGGAGCATTCTGTTTGTTAATAGTACTTTATAAATTACAGAAGTTATCTAAACAGTACAAGAGTGGGCTGATAAATTTTGCTTCTACTGTAATATTTTTTGTTACATTAAACATATCTGGATATAACTGGTTCTGTGTAGTCATCTCATGTTTCCCCTCCATTATTCTTGACCTTGCACACACAGATGCTTACATTTTTCACCAAGTGCACATCAAAATTAAAGAGTTCTCAGATGTTTGGTTCAAACAATGTACTGTTATTGAATTCTTAAGAGCAGAAAAAGCTTCTGCAATTGAAATTCACAGACAAATGCAAACAATTTATTGTGATCAGTGTGATAATGTGAATAGATGCTAGGTAAAGTGGTTCAAATATGGAGAAGTGGGGCGAACAGATTTGCGTGGCAAACCATGAAGTTGTAGGCCTATAGCTGCAATTGATTAGTTTCATCAAGATAGCATTGAAGAATTGATTCACAGAAATCATCACATCAAATAAAAAGAAATCACTGGTAAGTTAGGAATTTCTAAGGAAAGAGATAGACACTTTGTTAGTGTTCTTGGATTCTGCAAAGTTTGTGGCAGATGGGTACTGCACATGCTGTCTGATGAAATAAAAGCTGAAAGAGTTCACATTTCTTGGAAACTCCTGGATTGTTTTGAAAAAGAAGATGAGGACTTCTTAAAGAAGATCATTACATGTGAAGAAAATGGAGTCCATCATTGTGACCCAAGAACAAAAGGCAGTCCATAGAATACTGCCATAAGAAATCACCTCAGCCAAAAAAAAAAACAACAAAAAAAAACTCAGGCCTCGGCTGGGAAGGTAATGTTGACTAATTTTGGGTCTCAATATTCTTTCATTTCAAGGTGCAATGGGTGAAAAATGGAATCATCTGTGTGTGCAAGGTCAAGAATGATGGAGTGGAGAATATCATATGACTACACAGAACCGCTTATATTCAGATATGTCTAATGTAACAAAAAATATTACAGTGTAGGCAAAAATTTATCAGCCCACCCTTGTATTATTATTATTAGTATTTGTAGTACAGTGATACCTTTAAATCCAAATGCCCCCAAGCTCAAACAACTTGGAATCCGAACAAAAATCAAGCAAATTTTGCCTTGGAATCTGAACGCTGCTTTTGAATCCAAAAGCCAACATGTTGTTTGTGTGGGACATATCGACTGTATGGCCCATAACTTTTCCGAACGTTCACTCATCTTGGAACTTGAAAGCGTTCTGGGACAGATTAAGTTCGAATTCCAAGGCATCACTGTAATATGATCTTCTGCAATTGTGGGTGAGCAGTGAGGTACTGATATTGTTTTTAGAGAGAGTCAGCAAACACATTTGTGTTAAATAAAGAATGATTTTTCTGGTCAGCACTGAGTCTAGAAGATAACTTTTTTCACCTAAAGCCACGGAACTCAGTAAGACGGACTTATAGTGAGTAATGAAAGAACCACTTAGCATGGGAGAAGAGCATGAAGAATAGAGTGAGTGGTCTGGTTTGAAACAATATGAATTAAGAGTAAAGAGGTGCTGTTTAGCATATATTAGATAACATATATGTACTAAGTAGTTAGCATATACACATGTGAATATAGATATGATTAGATATATGAATCGATTTAATGGATTTATTTCTATCTCCCTCTCTATATGCCTTCCTCTCATCTTTATAAAGCCTCTCCATGCTGATTATTTTTCTCATTTTATATATAAGAAAATTAAGGTTTGAGCAACTTCAATGAGTTTTGAAGCTATATATAGCTCTATGTTATTTTACAATTTTCTGACTCCAAAATTTGAGTCATGGAGTAATTTAAGAAGGAAGTCAGAAGATAATGTGAGCTAAAACAGTGGTAGAGAAAGTGAGGATGGATGCAAAGACAGTATAGTCTCTTTGGTTGGTATAGACATTTCTGAGTTTGATGATAGCTCCATCAGGTACTAGGTATCTTGGTCAAAATAATTAATTGGAAGCTGTGTTTTCTTATCTCTGATATCAGGCTAATGATACTAGACATAGATTCAAGAATCTCAGAGAACAATAGAAAGGATAAATGGCTCCCCATCCCACAAATAAAAACAAAACAAAAGATTAAAACACCTAGGCATGTCATATTCAAACTACAGAAAATTGAAGATAAAGAGCAGTAAGCATTTAATGATTAAAAGCAAAAGACCTCAAAAATAGTAAAGTGTGTCCCAAAATTCATGCAAGAAGTAATTTTGATAGAAAACACAGGTTTATAATTAAAAATTGTAAATTTTTGTTGCTCAACAATGAAAATGCATCGTTCTTTCATGTAGCACTTTATTTTTAGTAACCCTGAACTATCAGCTGTCATGCTGTCCTTTTTTTTCATTGGCAACACTTTACTGTACAAATGACGTAAAATTCAAATCTTGCGTGAATTTTGGGACACCCGTTATATAGCTTCAATATATACCTATTGATATCATAATGAGTTTAATTATAAGGCATTGATTATTTTGCCATGTTTATAATACTAAAGGGGAAAAAAAGGCTCTTGGTTATTATGGAGAGATACAGAAATTGATAGACTCTAGACATTTCTAGTCACCTTAGTGTTTCCCAACACTTTTTATAAATTATTCTATGAATGGGTCTTATACTTGGTTTCCTTGCCAAATATTATAGACCCAATGCAAACATTACTATGAGCATATAGAGTACTCTTCACAGGGTTCTGTGGGAGAAATAATTCAAATTAAATGTAGAAATAGATGGTTCAGTGGCTTAAAATCAAATTATGTCGAAGATGTGGGAGACTATTTTCTATAATATAATGAGACATTTAATGAATTATTTTAGGCCATGGAAGGACAGAGTCTTGGTTTATAGTTTATGTTGTACTTTCTGTCACATGACCTCTTCTTCTTTCATCAGAAAACTGACCACAAAGAATTCTAAAAATGTTCTCATTCTCTAAGGCAGGAATTTCCAACCTTTTTATACCCTAGGGCACATTCTAAAATATCGGTAGGGTGGCGGGCACCAGCTATTTTTAAAGATATCTATTATTGAACAAGAATAAAAAATAATAAACAAAAATAATTTTAAAATAATAAATTTATTGTACAAATTATATACACACAAAGAAACATATATACAAAGCATAATACAAAATAAATAAAAAGCACACGTATAATAAAATCATTTAAAAAAACATAAAAGAAAACATAAAAAAAAAACAATCTGTCAGTGTGATCTTTGGCATTGCATTTCATTGGCCAGTGCCTCGTAATTAGGAGAGTATGGCGACAACCCTGTTAGCAAACAGTTATTAAGATGCTCATCGGTAAGTCAAGATCTATATCGTGATTTTACTAAATTCATGTTTGAAAACAAAGATTCGCATAAATACGTTGACCCGAAAAACGATTTGATTTTATATGCCACTTTTTTTAAAAATGGGAACCTTTCTTTGTCGACTATGTTCCATAAGTCCTCTGATATTAAGGATTTTAGCAAAATATCGTTCTTAAGGTTCAAAATTTCTAACTCTAGTTCTTCTGCTTTCCCCTGAAC
>PVKE010033395.1:0-17954 GCA_004027555.1 Craseonycteris thonglongyai
GTTATCTTTTTCTTATTGGTTTGTAAGATTATTTTTTTAAATTCTGATTAGTTGCTTGCCTTTTCACTGTTGTTGTTGTGTTTTGTTTTTTTGAAGATTTATTTTATTTTTTGACAGAATCAGAGAGAGAGACAGAAAGACAGACAGAGAGAAGGGGGAGGGCCCAGAGCAGTCTCCATAGTTGTACATCATCAGTTTTCAACATGGTTTTGTTCCACACAGGTGGGCGGGAACTGGGCTGGGGGCCTCCCACACATGGGAGGCCTAGCGCCTCAAGCCAGGGTCTGAACTGGAGGCCGAGAACTGAACTGAGGGCCTCCCGCATGAGAAGCACACCTCGGTTCAGCATGTGGGTCCACACGGGCCGGGGCCGGGATTTGATCCTTGGTGCCCGGGGCTTCAAAGCGAGCGCTTAACCCACTGAGCCGTCCTGGCTTCTCCCTTTTCACTTTTTTAATGGTAACTTTCGTTGGACAAAAAGTCTTAGTTTGAGGGATGCCGGGATGGCTCAGCTGGTTGAGTGCTTGCCTTGCAACCTCAAGGTCTGGGGATCAAGACCCAGCACGAGCCCATGCAAACCCATATGCTGAACTGCAGTGCAACTGGTGACCACCGAGGTGGCATGGTGGTGAGGGTTCTTGCCTCCCATGTGGGGGGCCCCCAGTTTGGCCCCCAGCTCACAGGAGTGAGCCTCCCGTGTGGGAGGTCCCAGCCCAGTTCCTGCCCTGTACAGCCCCTGCCCATCTGTGTGGAATGAAACCATACTGGGGGGGGGGGGGGGAGTTAATTTTAATGAAGTATGATTTATGTATCTTTATTTTAGTGGTTAATCCATTTTGAGCCCTGTTTCAGAAGGCTTTCCCTACCCCATAGTAGGAAAATATTATATGATATTATCAACTAGAAGCTTTGTTTTACCTTTCACATTTAGATCTATAATCTATCTATAATTGAATTTTAGTTATAGTGTGAGATATGGGTTGAATTTCATTTTTTTTTTCTTACGGATATCCAATTGTCCCAGAACCATTTATTCATGAGAGCTATATCAAATACCAAGTGTCCAAATATTAATATGTATAACTCTGCTTCCAAATTTCTGTTTCATGCCAGTTAAACATTTCTCTACCCATATACTAATATACACTATCTAACTTACTATAGTTTTATAATGACTTGATATCCAATAGAGCAAATTCTTCTGCCTTATTATTTTGCATTTCTATAACTTTAGCCTCTTTTAGATATTTTAAGCACACCATGATATCATCTTTGAATAATGACAGTTTTATACTTTTCTTTCCAATTCATGTATCTTTTGTTTCCTTGCCTTGCTTTTTTTCATTGACTAAGAGCGCCAGTACAATGTTGAATGGGAATAAGAGTGAACATTTGTGTCTTATTCTCATGTCAAAGGGAAACCCTTCAACATTTCACCAAAAAAAGTATGATGTTTGCTATATGGTTGTTGTTTCTCCAAACTTCAGGTAACTTTTATCAGATTAAGGAAGTTCTCTTCCATTCCCAATTTTCTAAGAACATTTTATGGATGACAAATTTTAACAAAAGATTGTTCTGGGATATGACTTTAGGATAGTCATAGTTTTTTTTATTTGTTAATGTGACAAATTACATTGATTTATTTTCTAATGTTATTCTCTAATGTTATTTTCTAATGATAATTTGGTCATAATATTATCTTTTGCATAATGCTGGATTTGGTATGGCCAGGGTTTATTTGGGATTTTTATTTGTGGGTTCTAGAGTATGATTGACTTAAATTTTACTTGTCCTTGTCAAATTACAGCATCAAGTTTATATTTCCCTCATATAACAAGTTTTAGAGAATTCCTCTTTCTTCTATTTTCTGGGACTGAATGTGTAAGACTGGTATTTTTCTTTAAATGTTTGTTCAGTTTCACCATTGAAGAACTTCAGGGACTAGAGTTTTTTGTTTTTTTGTTTTTGGGTTTTTTGTTTGTTTGTTTATTTGTTTTTGAGAGAAAGTTTTAAATAATAGGTTCAATTACTCTAATCGTTATTCAAGTAGTATGTTTTTCTTGAGTCTACTTTGATATGAGGAATTTTTTAGGAACTTTCCATTTCTTTTTTGGCATAAAGTTGTTTCATAATCTTTTCATATGTTTTTGATGCCTGTAGGGTTAGAGAACTTCAAGTCATTTCTTCAAAAAGAACCTGAGGTGGTATGTAATTTGAATCTTGTCCAAACCTGTCTTACTTTTATGATCAGGCATGATTCATAGTTTGGCTGAGCATAGAGTTCCAGAATTCCCTCAGAATTCTATCAATGTTGTTTTTCTCTTCTAACCTTTGAAATCTACAAATGAGAATCTTAATGATAGTCCTCAATACATAGCCTGTTTTAATTTGGAAGTGTGTGGGATTTTTTTCTTCATCTTGGTGACAATATAGATGGACTTGGAGGCCATTATGCTAAATGAAATAAGCCAAACACAGAAAGACAAACACTGTATGATCTCACTTATATGAGCAATTTTTTAAAGTTGAATTCACAGAAACAGTAGAATGGTGGTTGACAGGGGCTGGGAGGTGGGAGACATAGGAGATATTGATCAAAGGGTATGAACTTTCAGCTACAAGATGAAGAAGTTCTGACATTCTAAACTATAGCATGATAACTATACAGTCAATAACATTTAATATAGAAGTTGACCTTGGCTTACACCAGAGCCCCTCCCAAAGAGTTCCAGAACCGACACACCTGGTGGCCAGCTTCAGACCACACCAGAACACTACCCAACTACCTCCACAAACAACACACCCAAAGGGCAGACTCAGCAGGCAATAGACCCACTGTAGTGAATCCTCCTCCACAGGGTCAGCTCCTCCACTATAGTCATGGCCAATCCTCACAACCCATCAGCCTGAGGTTCAACTACAACAGGAGGGCGCACACAACCCACACAAGGGACACACCTGGAGCACCAATCTGGTGAGCAAAGAGATTGCACCACTGGGCCTCACAGGGCCGCGCAAGAAACTTACTACATGAGGCCACTCTTTCAAGACTGGGAGATGTAGCTGCTCTACCTAATACATAGAAATAAACACAGGGAGGCAGTCAAAATGAAGAGACAAAGAAGCATATCCCATATTAAAGAACAGAACAAAACTCCAGAAAGAAAACCAAACAAAATGGAAACAAACAACCTACCAGATGCAGAGCTTAAAATGCTGGTTATAAGGATCATCAGGGATCTCAGTGAGAACGTAACAAAGAGATTGAAAACATAAAAATAGACGTTAAAAAAAAGCATTAGGGGAAATTGGGATGGCCCACCAGGTTAAGCGCTCACTTGGCAGCCCTGGAGCCCGAGGATCGAATCCCAGCCCAGGCCCATGTGGACCCACATGCTGAGCTGGGGTGTGCCCCCAGTTCAGTTCTTGCTAGGGCCTATGCGGGAGGCTCCCAGCCCAGTCCTTGCCCTGTGCAGCCCCGCACCCACCTTTGGAATGAAACTATATGGAAAACTAATGTCAACTATGGAGACTGCTCTGGGCCCTCCCCATTCTCTCTGTATCTGTCTGTCTTTCACTGTCAAAAAACAATTAAAAAATGATAATAAATCTAAAACAAAACTGGGTTAGCAATATTTATACTAGACAAAATAAACTTTAAAACAAAGGCTATAATACCTTTGGGTATTTCTCCAAAGAAACCCAAAACACTAATTTGCAGAGACATGTGCATCCATATGTTCATTGCAGCATTGTTTGCAATGGCCATATGGAAGCAACCTAAGTGTCCATCAATGGATGAATGGTACATATAGACACTGGAATATTACTCAGCCATAAAAAAGAGTGAAATCTAGCCATCTGCTACAACATGGATGGACCTAAAGGGAATTGTGCTAAGTGAAATGGGTCTGACAGAGGAAAACAAGTGCCATGTTGTTTCACTTACCATATGTATGGAATCTAAAAAATAATAATAATAAATGAACAAGCATCACAGAAATAAACTCATAGGTACAGAGGACAATTTGATGGTTGCCAGATGGGAAAGGAGTGGGGGGATAAGTGAAAAAGGTGAGGGATTAAGACATACAAATTGGTTACAAAATAGTCAAGGGGATGGAAAGCAGAGCACAGGAGCTGCATATGGTATTAGATGGGTGATCACTTCATAATTTATGCACATGTCTAATCACTATGTTGTATACCTACAACTAATATAACATTGTATGTCAACTGTAATTAAAAAATAAAAAACCATATTTAGTAAGAGAAGAAGACAATGTTTTTTAAAAATCTCTAAGCAATCTGAAGGGTTCGTTTAAGGCAGTAGTTAAGAGTTTATAAAAAATGAACCAGAGCATGTAAAACAAACATGGTACCTGACACTTAGCACTCAACAAGTAATGATTATATTTTTACTTCCATTAAATCATCATCAACAAAATCTAGGTTGTAGAGAGGTGAGTAGGGAGAGTAAGCGGATGATAAATTTCTCAGGTTGTGGAGGTAATGGAAGGAAAGGAAACTTATAAATGCTATTTAATTCTTGATGTCGATAGAAAAATGCTGGTTAAAATGGGTTGGTTAAAATTTTAAGAATAACTAATAGAATAAAACTTTTCTCCCATCTGCCTTTTAAAATTACATTTTTATTTTTTAAATTGAGATATAATTTATATACTATAAAACTCACCATTTTAAAGGGTACAATTTAGTATATTTTAATATGTTTACAAAGTTGTGTAACTATTACCATTATCTTATTAATCACCACACAAAGGACTGCCATACCCATTAGCAACCACATTCCATTTCCCCATCCTTCTCAGGCCCTGGTAACCACAAATCTACTTTCTGTCTCTACGAGTATGGATTTGCCTACTCTAGACATTTCATGTCAATGGAATCATACTATTTGTGGCCTTTGATGTCTGACTTCTTTCATTTCACATGATGTTTTTAAAGTTCATCCATGTTGTATCATGAAGCAGTACTTCATTCCTTTTTATAGCTACATAATATACCACTGTATGGATATATCCCATTTTGTTTATCTGTTCATCAGTTGATGGACATTTGGGTTGTCTTCACTTTCTGAATACTGTGAATAATGCTGCTATAAACATTTATGTACAAGGTTTTCTGTGACCATATATTGTCATTTCTCGAGTATATCTCTGGAAGAGGGATTTCTGGGTCATACAGAAACTCTGACTTTTTTTGAGGAACTGTCCAATTTTTCCAGAGCAACTGAACAATTTTATATTACAGTCAATAACATACGAGGGGTTCTCCATATTCTTGTCAGCACTTGTCTGTGGATGTGAAGTGGCATCTTATTGTGGTTTTGATTTGCGTTTCCCCAATGACTAATAATATTGAGCATTTTTTCATGTGCTTATTAGCTATTTGTATATCTTCTTAGAAAAATGTCTATTCAATACTCTGTCCATTATTTAAATGGGGTTATTTGTCTTTTCTTGTAGAATTGTAATAGCTCTTTATATATTCTGGATACTGAACCTTTACCAGATATATGATTTGCAAGTATTTTCTACTATTCTGTGGCTTGTCATCTCACTTTCTTGATAGTGTACTCTGAAGCACAATTTTTTTTTTTATTTTGATGAAATCTAACTTATCTATTTTTTCTTTAATTGCTTGTGGTTTTGGTGTCATATCTTAGAAACCATTGCCTAACCCAAGGTTATGAAGATTTACACCTGTGATTTCTTCTAAGAGTCTTATAGTATTAGCTCTTACATTTAGGTCCTTGATTCACTTTGAGTTACATTTTGAATATGGTAGAGTGTTCCGTTTCATTCTTTTGCACATGTGGATATCCAGTTGTCCCAACACAATCTGTGGAAAATATTAATCCTCCCCATTGACTTGTCTTCATGGCCTTGTTGAAAATCAATTGACAATAAATGTACATATGGGATTATTTCTGGATTTTTAATTCTATTCCACTTATCTATCCTTCAGCCGGTACCACATAATCTTGAGTATCGCAGCTCAAGTTTTGAAATTGGGAAATGTGAGTCCTTCAACTTTTTTTTCAACATCATTTTGGGTATTTTGGATCCCTTGCATTTCCACGTGAATTTTAGGATCAATTTGTCAATTCCTGCAAATAATGCAGCATCTGAGATTTTGACAAGGATTGTGTTGAACCTGAAAATCAATTTGGGAAGTATTGCCATCTTCCAAGCTTTGAACACAGGGTGCCTTTCCAGTTTTGTGGGTCTTTAGTTTCTTTCATCGATATCTTGTAGTTTCAGTGTACAAGTCTTATACTCTTTTTATTGAATTTATTCCTAAGTATTTTATAGATTCTATTGTAAATGGAAATTCTTTTATTAATTTTTTTGATTGTTCATTACTAGTGTGTTGAAATACAATTGATTTTAGTATATTAATCTCATATACTTGTGGATTCTTTGGGATTTTCTATAAGCAAGGCTTTCTTTCTTTTCTTTTTTTAGATGCATTTTGTTTGAGAGAAAGAGAGAGAGAAGAGAAAGGAGGGCCCAGAGCAGTCTCCATAGTTGGACATCATTAGTTGGACATCGTTTCATTCCACACAGGTGGATGTGGGGCCATGCAGGGCAGGAACAGAACTGAGGGTTTCCTACATGGGAGGTGAGAACCTTCACCACCATCTCAGCAGATACAGTTGTGCAGCAGTTAAGCATATGGTTTTGCATGGGCCAGGGCCAGGAATCGATCCCCAGACCTCATGATTGCAAGGAAAGCACTGAACCTGCTGAGCTACCCCAGCATCCCCAAGACTTTTTTTTTTTCCATTAGTTCTTAAGCCATGGTTTTCTTGCTCTTATTGTTGTAACATATTTAACATAATTGATTTACTTTGTATAGTAAATCCAATGTCTGTGCTTCCTCAGAGACTGTTTCTATTAACTGCTTTTTCCCCTGTCTATGGAACATACTTTCCAGTTTCTTTGCATGTTTCATAAGTGTTTGTTGAAGATTAGACATTTAAAACAATATAATGTAGCAATTCTGGAAATTAGATTCTATCCCAGGTTTGTTGTTGTTATTTGTTGTTGCTGTGTATTTATTTGTTTGTTGAATTTTCTGAACTAATTCTGTAAAGTGTGTATTTTTTGTTGAATGAGCCCACTGAAGTCTTCGATCAGTTTGCTCAGTGGTCAGCTAATGATTCAACTGAGACTTCTTTAGATAATTGGAACCAATAAGTCTCCCAGTCTTTGCCAAGAAGTTTTCTCTGTATTTTGAGACACCTTCAATGTTCAGCCAAATACTTTACAACTCTAACACAGCTCTACATTAATCCCTGGCCTTCTAGATTCCAGGGAATATGTTGGAGATATTCAAAACCTCCTATGGACATCTGTTCCCCAGCTCTTACTTTTAAACTTTTTGGTTAGCTTATTGTTTATCCCAACTCTTATCCACCACCTGAGGCATGAACATCCACCATGATGTTCTGTAATTGCATTGCCTCTGATTATTTTCAACACATACCCCTGGGGAAATGGCCATTTGCACTAGATGAGCTCTTGGAAATGGGGTCTTCCAAGGAACTATCAGGTAGGTCAGATAATGACAATTCTCCAAGAATGGGGCTTTGAAGGAGCTCCACCCATGTTCTGCCTCCTCCAGTTCTACTGGGCTGCTGTCTTTCACTGTGATTACATGCTGTTGGATATCAAGGCGACTGTGGTGATGTGGAGGAGGCTATGGGAATATGGCAAGTTAAAATGACACAAAGCTCATTGTTCTTACCAAGATTCAGCTGTGCTTCTTGAATAAATGCTCCCCAGATTGCTGCACACCTTTGGTTAATTTCCAGAGTTCTAAAAATGTTGATTCTGACATTTTTTTGCTAATGTTCTTGTTGCTTTTATAGGAGAGAGAATTTTTGGAAGTCCTTACTTCCCATTTTGCTGATGTCCTAGAATATAGGTTTGATGGAGACTTTCAAACCTCTAGAAGTGCACTTGTCAGTACAGTAGCCATTCGCCACATGTGGCTATTGAACCATTGACATGTGGTTAATGCAAATTGAGATGTGTTGAAAATGTAAAATACATGCCTGGATGTCAAAGACCTAATACAATAAAAAGAGAATTTAAAGTATCTTAATGTTTTTTACTTTGGAAATATGTTACAGTGAGAATATTTTGACTGTATTGGATTAATAACATATTATTAAAATTAATTTCACTTTGCTTTTTTTAAAGATTTACTTACCTGTTTTTGAGAGAAGGTGAGTGAGTAAGAGAGAGAGAGGCGGGGAGGGCCCAGAGCCGTCTCCATAGTTGTACATCATTAGGTGTGACATAGTTTCATTCCACACAGGTGGATGTGGGGCCATGTAGGGGGGGAACTGAACTGGGGTCTTCCCGCATGGGAGGTGAGAACCTTCATTGCCATCCCAGCAATTACCAGTTGCACTGCAGTTCAGCATATGGGTTGCATGGGCTGGGGCTGGGATTTGATCCCCAGACCTTAGGGTTACAAGGCTAGTGTTCAACCTGCTAAGCTATTCTGGCATCGCCCCCTCACCTTTTTATTTTTTTTTTTCTGTTTATTTTCAATGTGTCTGATAATCAGAATCACAGATGATACCCAATGAGTCATGCCTTTGTGACTGCTAGAAAAATTTAAATTACATACATGGCTCTCATTATATTTCTATTACACAGTGTTTGTCTGGAAGAAAAAAAAACCATACAAAGAAAACTATTAATCTGGTAAAATAAAATAAAATCCATTAAAAATTAGGAGGAAACAGCAAGAAAGAATAGTAAAGAGAAAACATAAAACAAGATAAAGGAACGACACAGATTTATTTGTTAGGTTCTGTAGAATGGGATACTCTGCAGAAACTGAGAAGATGGGGCATTATCTTAGCCTAGTTTCTGGGAAGTAGAATCTGAGGTGGAGGTACGCAGGCTGACGCTGTATTGGAACAACACCTGTGCAGGAGTGAGAGCCTCTGGAGCTGGGAGCCTTTTCAGAGTGCAGGCCGAGCCTTTGCACGCTGCGTGGACCGGCCCTGGAATGTGAGCTGTCTCTTGGGAGAAGACATTACTTTGGCCAAGGGCAGTTCCTGGGAAGAAACTAGGCTGTGAGCTGTCACCAATTAACTTCCAGACAGCTGGGGAAATGAGGGCTTCAACCCTGAAGCAGGATCATGCTATCCACTACAGACGTTGTCTGCTGTACAGTAAATGAAAGACAAGGTTATAGATAACTATGCTTCATACGTTAGGCATTGAAATGTGACTTTACATGCAGGCGTTAGGAAGGTTGGGAAAGGTACACATCAAATCACTAATAGAGACTCTTTGGGGAGGGCAAAGGGAAGAAGGGTTGGCTGGGGTCGGGAAAATCTACACTTTCAGATATTCTTTTTTTTTTTTTACAACAATCATATATTATGGTGGGGCAAAAAATAAACATATGGAAATCAATGAGAGATTTCCCTTCCGAGCATGCCTTATTGTGATCAACTGTGGTTCAGGACTGAAGAACTCTGAATTAGAATTGCTGAATTCTGCCTCAACCATTTCCCCAAAACTCTACAAATAGACAACTCTGGTAGTTCTGACATTAAAGAGAATGATCCCACCTTCATGGAATCCCTACTGGGCCAGGTGGCATGTGTCTCATACAAACTTCAACTTCTTTGAAGCTACATGTCTGCTTGTTTTATCCAGTTGAACTACTCCAGGGACTTTCCGGACAGACACAAAAACCAGCAGACATTAATTCTGGTCATTGTCAATAGAGTGTCTTATTCAACCTTGGTTTTCTCAACCCCCTAAACAAAGATAGTGGTTAGGGCTTCCTTTTATCCTTGAGGAATCATGTTGACTTTTTCAGGCAACAGAAGGCATGGCACCTTCTAACATCTGTGTGGGTGGGAATTTGTTTTAATTGCCCCATAAACGGGGTGACAACTATTTAAAAATCGGTGTAACAGCAGGCATCAACCAATTAGAATGGACACAGACCCTTGGGGAAGCTATGAAGTGTCCAGACAATGGTTATTTAGAAACCAAAGTGAAAGTATAAAACTTTAATAGATCAAGATGTACCTGCCAAATATTGGCCTTGACCACAGGTGCAAATGCATGCAAATGCAGGGTGGGTCAGTGAAGCTTGCTCGCTGAATGAATTGCTCCAAATCTGAAGTGGCCTAATGATCCTATTATAACTTAAGCTCTGGAACACTTCAGGTGGATATGAGAGCACCCGGCAATCATTCAACTATGACTCGCCCACTTCCTTCCCATGATCCAACCTGAGTCACCAGCGTCTGTAGGTTTATCACAGCCCTTCACTTCAGCAAAACAGAGGTGCACAAACTAAAGGGCAAACAATCTCCTCTTGATTGGAAGTCCGTGTGTGCGCAGCAGTCTCCAAAGCACCAGGAGTGGGAGGCAGGAAGAGGGTGGGTTTTTTATTACATTTTAAAATGCCACCGGACATTTTAAATTGAAACATTGTTTTAAGGAATTGTAGGTATTTCCAGGCAGGAGAAATATGAGATCAGTTTGATCACAGTAATGTTGACTTTAATTGTAACTGGTGTTCCTTGGGCAGAAATCTAAAACCATTGTGGACAAATGTGTGTTCTAAAACACCTCACCGTGGGCAGACCACTGGAGGTTTGGGACAGACTGCTGCTTTTTATTTAAATGTGGAGGACTGCAGTCTCTTTCCACCTCACCTGACCTTTGCCACTGGTCCCCTTTTCAGGTCAAATCAGGTGACAATTCTCTCCACGGTCTCACCTTCCCACTGGTCCAGCCACCCCTGTGGGTATCATCCCTGTCTCTGAGTAACAACCTTCTGTGGAGTGCTAGCCTTGGGACCAGGGACACCTGCTTCCTGGGTGCCATGCCCCCTCTGAGTCCTCATCTTCCTACTGAGTGTCATTTCCTGCCAAAGACAAACACTCCCTCATGCTGTCTGAATGACTATTTCCTCCTACCCAAGAACGATAATCACCCTTGCCTATAACGGCCTCTACAGTAGCACGGTCATTCACACGGTCTCCTTTGACCTTCACCACCACTCTGGGAGGAAGGGAGAGTGGCAACCTCCATGTCACAGATGAGCAAGCGAGAACTCAGCAAGAGCAAATGACTCCACTCATAGCCTCATCTTCTGATCCTGAGCTCCTGCACCTCTTTTTTTGTTTTGTTTTGTGTTGTTTTGTTTAGAAAGTATTTTACTAAATGTTGGAAAAGTACTTAATTTTAACATCTGTTTTTCAAGTTTTTTTCTTAAATGGTTAATAATGGTAAAAATGGATAATAATTTCTCTCTCTCTTCACCCTTTTTTTATCCCCTGACGTAACTATTATTTAAAGATTAGTGTGTATCTTTACACACCATTCTTTATGCTTATATAAACATGCAAATATATGTCTCTGAGGGCTGTCCAGAAAAAATCCAGCCATAAATGCCTCTATGTTTCATATTATGTGGCTGGATACTTTCTGGACAGCTCTGGTATACACATTCATGTCATCTTTTCATGTTAAAGAAGAAATATTGGATCATAATATTCACATTACTCTGAAATTTGCTTTTTTTTTTTCAATTCAAGAGTAAATCATAAAAATGTTTCCTGGCCCATAAATATAAATCTTATCCATAGTTCTATTTTTTTCATTTTAGATTTTCTTTCTTTTTGTCAAATAGTAGTTTCAAGAGCTGAATGGTTCTGGAAGGCTTGTTATGAAAAGCTTTAGACTCCTACAGTCCCCATTACTTGTTACACAGAGGCAAGCAGTCCCCTTCAACTCTTTTAGCCCAAAATAACAGGTGTGCAGTTGTTTACTCACTTTGCAATTTTGAGATGTTATCTACCTACTTCTTGGTATGGACGATAAGCCTTCATCGTCCTTACCTGATTCCTATCACGCTCACTTCAGCACACACTTTCACAATATAATTACATCATCCTTATTGTTCAAAGCCCCTGAGCCCCTGTTCTTTTCACGACGCTGTGCTGCACGGTGGCTCCCACGGGGTGTCCACTTCTGCGCTAACAGCCTGGACAGGACAGACGTGCGCCCAGACCCCATGTGGTTCTCACATTCCAGAACCACAGGGGACCTAGTTTGGAAAGCGAGCTGGGAAATACGAGCACCTGGAAGGAGTCGCCGCTCTGTTTCCTGCCCCCCCCCTTCCAGGTGTGGTGAGAAGATAAGGAGATGATGTAAGTCAAGCTTGTATCGTCACGCCTGGTCACAACATGACACAACAAATGGCTGATGTTATGAGTCCCACAAAGAAGAGGCTCCGGGGGAAAGTCTCAGCCGAAGCCTGGGCAGCGTTTTCCATGCCAAGGCGAGTAGTGTGCATGGTGCCACCTCTCGCGCAGCATTCAGCTGGGGGCCTGTCCAAGTACCTCAGGCCGCGCACCACACCCCCTGGAGGCCTCCACTTCTGTGTACACTCATGCCCGTGTCACATGCTGTGCTCGCATTCCAGAGCCATTACCACTGCCCGGCAGGAAGAGGACTCGTACCACCACGTGCCAAGAGGGCTCCCAAGTCCACATCCGGCCGGGCCTGGCCTGGGAGCCCCGTCCAGCCACTGCCCAGGGACCATCCCTGAGCGCCAGCACTAAGAATCGGATGGGTTCAATCTCACTGACATTGTACAGGACTCTCCTGGGCCCCAAAGGGTCCCAAATGACAGCCAGCGTCTTGAGTTCCCATTATTCTCAGAACAGCCAGCAGACCTCAGAAGTACATCAGGGTTTATACAGATGTAAACTCAGTAGTGCCGGGTGATGTACCAAAAGATGACATGTGCTTGGGACTTTACGTGCTACGTACTTCTACACAGGTGTTATACATGGAAAGGCATGGGGAAGTGTTTTAGCAAACAGATGAATCTTTTTTTTTTTAAAGATTTATTTTATTGTTTTTGACAGAGAGAGAGAGATACAAAGACAGAGAGAAGCGGGAGGGCCCAGAACAGTCTCCATAGTTGCACATCATCGGTCTTTCCACATAGTTTCATTCCACAGGTGGGAGTGGGGCTGCACAGGGCAGGAACTGGGCCGGGGTCTTCACCCCGGTGAGAACTGAACTGGGGGCACTCCCCAGTTCAGCATATGGGTCCACACAGGCCGGGGCCGGGGTTCGATCCTCAGTCCCCAGGGCTGCAAAGCGAGTGCTTAACCCACTGAGCCATCCCAGCTTCCTGAATCATTTTTTTAACCCATGATCTGAACAAGTTTGAGAATCATGGGGGATAAAGCAGCTGATCCCCCGAATTTCAGATCCTCTTTCAGCTCTCAAAACTTGGCTCACCGAGATTGCGTCTGGAAAACAACCACCTCTTTGTTCTTGAGCTTAAACTCAGAAGGCTTCTGGAATCCAGAGAGATCAAGGCAGAAAGTGGCCCTGGCAAATTTTCTTTAGGTGAAAAAACAAAAACAATGCTAACAACACAGTCCTTCCCATCTGCTCCCCAACTCAAAAAGTAAAAATAAATAAAAACAGATCCTGCAGGATTTGCCCCTGTCCTTCCCCGCTTCCCCTTCCCTGATCCCTTTTCTTTGAGTGCTTTATCAACAACTGTAGTGGGCAGCATTTGCACTACCTGTGTTTTTCTACTTAGAGGAGCAAGAAAATTCCATTAACGGAAGAATAATATGGATGACTGCCCCGATGGGAAAGGCATTTAGCGTGCTGAGTTCTTGTTTTCTGTGTCCCTCTCAGGACCCTGAGGTCTAGACTCACAGGCTCCTGCTCCCTGGGTTTTCCAGGCCTCTGGGGTTGTGACTCACACCCACAGAGAAAGTACAGTGCATGCTAATGGGGAGCACAGGGACAGGCGGAAGAGAAAAGAGGATGGGGGTGATTAGGCAGGTAAATTATTTCTTTTTCAAGAAAAGAAAATAAAGGGGGGTGGGGTGGGGAAAACCAGGCATAAATCTCTTCTAGAGCTCATGACATTATCAGTGTCTGGAAATATCCAGAAAGAACCTGTGAATTGGCTCTCAACAATCCCTTATCCTTGGGGGTGAATGACCCCAGCCTTCTTATTTGTGTCTGTCTGTCTGTTTGTTTGCTTGTTTTTAAGGAATGTCAGGTCTCATACTTTGTTGGGAAAACAACATTTCTTATAAACACACACCTATTCTATGCCCCAACAACTCCATTCCTAGGTATATTTACCCAAGAGAAATGAAAACACACAAGGACTTGTATAAGAATGTTCCTAGCTGCTTTATTCAGAATAGACCCAAAGAGCAAACAATCCAAATGCATCAAGAGGTGAACAGATGAATTATGGCATATCCATACAATGGGATTTTATTCGTTTCCTATGGCCACTGCCACAAATTACCACAAATTTAGTTGCTTAAAATACCACACACACACATTTTTATTCTCAAAACAGTTCTGCAGATCAGAAATCTGACACCAGTGTCACTGGGCTAAAGTGAAGGGGTCAGGAGGGCTGGTTCCTTCCGGAGGCTCTGGGGGAGAATCTGTTTTCTTGCCTTTTCCAGCTTTGTGTGGCCTCCTGTGTTCTTTGGCTTATGGCCTTTTCAAAATGCACCACGCCAGTTTGTGCCTCTGTGGTCATAGTGCCTTCTCCTCTTCTGTATGCAA
Source organism: Craseonycteris thonglongyai (assembly GCA_004027555.1). Lineage (NCBI taxonomy): Eukaryota > Metazoa > Chordata > Mammalia > Chiroptera > Craseonycteridae > Craseonycteris > Craseonycteris thonglongyai. The sequence goes on from PVKE010033395.1 coordinate 14,649, forward strand.
AGCTCCCTCTTCTTCTCTCTGACTCGTGACTACATTTAGGACCCACATGGATAGTCCAAACTAATCTTTCCATCTCAAGAGCCTTAGCTTAATCATACCTGCCAAGTCCCTTGTGCAACATGAAATAAAATTCATCAATTCCAGGGATTAAGACCTGGATGTTTTTGAGGCTAGCATCCAGTCTACCGGAGGAATAGACTACCGTACCTGGGAATAACAAGGAAGGAGCTGCTGATATATACAACACAGATGAGTCCTAAAAACAGTGTGTTGAATGAAAGAAGCCAGACCCTCCTCCCCTCCTAACAAAACAAAACAAAACACTGTATGATTGCATTTATGTGAGGGTCTAGAGCAGGCAAAACAAGTCTATGTTGATACAAATCAGAACAGTGGGTATCTAGAGGTGAGGAGACTTATTGGAAATGACACAGAATTTCTAGGGTAATGAAAGTAATTCTATGTCTTGATTAGAGCGTTGATTATATGGATGTATACCTTTAGCAAAACTCATGGAACTGTACACTTCATAGCTGTGCGTTCAATTGTAACTAAATTGTTCCTCAATTGGGGGGGGGGTGCATTTGGGGGAAGTTAATAACAACAAGAAAAGAAAAACAAACCAAATAATAATAATAATAAATAAATAATGAGGGAGGGCAGGGAGAGGAAGAAAAGCCCAGTCTAGGAGTATTCGAGGGACATATCTTCCTCCTTCACTGTCATCAGGACAAGCTACCTGGAAAGAGTTTGAACATAGTGGAGGGAGGCCCTGGGACTGTAGCCTCTTCTAGCATTTAAGGAATTGGAAGCCATTCATCTACCTTAGATAAATTTACAAGGCAAGACACCCAATGAAAAACCTAAATCATATTGAACAGTTCTCTCCTCTCACAAGAAGTGAGAAAGTTACAATCCTTTTTTTACAGATTTATTTTACTGTCTTGACAGAGAGTGACAGAGAGAAGGGGTAGGGCCCAGAGCAGTCTCCATAGTTGTACGTCATTAGTTTTCATTATAGTATCACTCCATACAGGTGGGTAGGGGCTGTCCAGGGCAGGAACCAGCCCAGAGGCCTCCCATATGGGAAGCGCACCCCAGTTCACCATATTGGCAGCACGGCCTGGGGCCAGGACTTGATCCTCAGACCCCAGAGCCGCAAGGCGAGTGCTCAACCCGCTAAGCCATCCCAGTAACCCCAGTAATATTTTTTACATATGAATGTTTTCACTTTTTCCATTCCCTTCTAGAATTTTTACATATTCCTGTATACTTTCTAGATTGTTGTTATCATGACAAAGGGATCATTTTTCTTCTCACTCTTTTATTTAACATCATACAAAAGCAAGTTCCTGTTTTGCTAGAGAGGCTTCATAAACATCCCTTTTGATCACTAGATAATATTTCACTGAGGTGATTGATTTACCATAATTCATTTAGCCTTTTCCCTCTTATTGGACATTTAGGCTATTTTTTCCCCTATGGAAAAGTAATGGAGCACAGATTGGTTTTGTTCTTAAGTTGAATTATTTAAGAAGAGGATATTGAAATAAGAAATCATGAAGAGAAAAAGGAAGCAGCAAAGAAATCCTTAGCACAGAATTTAGAGTTCAGGAACCCTCCAGAATTATCTGGTCTGTTTTAAAGTTGGACAGAAAACAATGGTACTGTCCCATTTCCAATGGGACGTCTGGTCAGCCTACTGACACCTTGAACTTAGCCCAATGGGACTAGGCTGACCATAAGTACCATTGGAAATGGGACAGTCCTGCTGTTTTCTGTCCCGTTTCAAATGGTATGTCTGGTTAGTCTAATCTAAAACCCTAATTTTTCAGAAGAGGAAACTGAGGCCAAGGTACTTTTGAAGTAAAATGCCCAAAGCCACACGGCAGCTAAATCAGAGCTGAAATTCAAATTCAGGGCTTCTGACCGAGGGCAACACGCTCTAACTCAAACAAAACAGGCACGAGCTCTCCCCTTCTTACACAGTGAGCTCCAACAAGGACAGGTTTCACCTGCCTAACCTTGTCATAAAACTGTGCCTCCTGGCTCAATTGTGAGAAAAGTTAAACTAGGAAGGACAGCTCGTCAGAGCCTATAATGTTAGCATGAATTAGAACTTAAGCTACCCTTCAGTTCAGCTGAAAAAGAGAAATACTTCACCTACCCAATGGAGAGAAGGTATTCATATTTTTCTTTGCATTTGTGTGTTAACGGGAGATGCTCTAAGCACGTGGAAATTAAAACGAAAGATTGTTGGCCCTCAATTATCTATATGAATAGCAGGAAACCCTGTCATAGATCATACAAAACAGAAACTAATACAAAAATAATTTGCAAGTGCTTTGCTTAATTTTCTGGCAGCAGATTCACCTTCTTAATTCTGTTTACCATAAAACTTGAGTTTTCAGAATATTCATCAATTGGAAAGTAGGGAGTGGCTTGATTGATACAGTGCTAAAAGTAGGGGGAGGAAGCAGAGGAGGGCAACTCTTTCCAATGTGCCTGTTTTGTGCCAGGAGTAAATTAGGCATTTTAAATATGTTCCCTCGTGGAGTTTTATCCCTAATAAGCAGGAATCTGAGGTTCTGCTGGATTAAGTACCTTCCTCAAATTCACTCAATTATAGTACCAAAGTCAAGATTACATTCTGGCACTATGTGAAGCTGAAACCCACGTGTTTAAACTCTACCAGGGAAATCAGATCAAATTTCATTCAACAAATATTTATTTATGTGCCATCTATGTATCAAATCCTGTTTGCTAAGTAACAAGGGTGTAAAAATTATCGAAATGTTTCTGGATAGTACATAATCTAGCAGGTGAAGATAAGAGCAATCACACGTAGTGGGTTCTACATAAATATTTGGTTAAGTGAAAGAATGAAGCCTGTTAGAGAGGTTTGTGAAGCAGCCCTTGTCTGTATGGTCAGTCAATGACAGACTGTTTAAAACGCCAATTGGTGTAGTCATATTCTTGACTATGTCTTGCACAATGTGAATTTCATACAAAAAAAGACCTGATAAGGTGAATTTTCTGAACCCCTTGTGTATTTTACCTCTTTGCCTAACTAAAATGAAATACAATAACCTAAGGGTAATGACTTGTTTGCATTAAGTAATAAAATTCATGGTTTCTGAATGGGGAGTTTTTGGTTGTCAGTAACCAAAAACCCAATTTTCCAATTCAAAAAGGTTTGGTAATAGGAAAAGTTTATTATCTCATTAAAAAATATATATATATACATATATATATATATATATATATATATATATATATATATATATATATATATATATATATATA
>PVKE010033396.1:0-17951 GCA_004027555.1 Craseonycteris thonglongyai
ACTCTTGACATATAAGTTATTGCTTAATTAAAACACGGTGAGATATGAGTCCTCACTTCTGGAAATAGAGAGTCATGGTTATTTCTACTTTATTAAAGTACCTCTTTTATCTGAATGGTATGGGCTAAGGTGATCATAGACTAATGTCCCATCTTGGGGAGAAAGAGATGAGCAGGAATCAAACCTGAGGTATGCTTATCCAACTGGAGTTTATGAAATTGTCAAGCAGAGAGAAAAAAAGGACAACTAAATCATTTGGTATGTCAGAAAAAGAAACAATGGAAAATTAAGAATGATGGCATTTCCATCAGCAACTAAATTGGAATAATTATTTTTCTGTTTTATAAACAAATACAAAATGATACCAAATTTCTTTCTTTATATGCTTTTTAAATTTTTTTCATGGATTTGTAAGTGCCTTTTTTTTTTGTTAAATTTATTGGGGTGACATTAATTGATATCAATTATGTTGTTTCCAGGTGTACAATTCTACATTACATTGTCTTATACATCGCATTATGTGCTCACCACCCAGAATCAGCTCACTTTCCATCACCATATGTTTGATTCCCCCTCCCTACTCCCACTCCACCACCCATCTCTCTCACCCCTCTCCCTGTGTAACCACTAAACTATTGCCTGTGTCCATAAGTCTTTGTTTCTTTGTTCCTTTCAGTTTCATATTCTACCTATAAGTGAGGTCCTATGTTTCTTGATTCTTTCATTTTGACTTATTTTGCTTAAGATGTTTTCAAGATTCATCCATGTTGTCACAAATTTCTGTATTTCATCTTTTCTTATTGCTGAGTAGTATTCCATTGTATAAATGTACCACAACTTCTTTATCCAGTCATCTATCAAAGGACACTTTGGTTGATTCCACGACTTGGCCACCGTGAACAGTGCTGCGATGAACATTGGGGTACAGACATGTTCGTGGACTGAGGTTTTCAGGTTTTTTGGGTAGATACCCAGGAGAGGGATGGCTGGGTCATATGGCAGTTCCATTCCTAGTTTTTTAAGGAATCTCCATACTGCCTTCCACAGTGGTTGTACCAGTATAAGTGCTTTTGTAGCTATCTGCAGGAAAAAAAAATATTCCAGGATGCCTTTTCATAACAAACTCATTCAGGGTTGTAAATGATAATGTTTTGTTTTTTATTTAAAGGCCAGCATATATGTTTTCCCATCTTCTACTTTCTAAAGAAGGACTTGTTTAAAAAAAAAAATGAGGGCAATAAAAAGGGAAATTGTAAGTATGGAGGTATGGATGATTTCTGTAGATCTTCCTGGTAACTTGGGAATAGTATGCCCCATTAAATCTTTTTGGTGCAGTGTTGGGTGTTACAGTAATTTATGTGGGCACCATGGTAACTTAACTACATAGCAGAGCTCTGATTAACTGAAGAATTGTCAGTTGCTTAATTAGCTAGACTGACTCAGCATTAAGTTTGTAGTGATGAGATCATAGAATCCTAACATGTTGGAGTGGGAAGGGGTCATAGAGGTCATAGATTACAGATTGTTCTTTTTATAGACATGAAAGCTGAGGCAGTAAGAACGGTGGGGAGGAAGCAGAGCCAGCTCATCATGAGCTCAGCCCTTCTTAACCCTGCTCCCTCACTCTACTGCCATTTCCCATTGCTTCAGGACTGACATGCAGTCTAAGTGTCCACAGCAGTCACCCCCACCAGCATTTCTCTGTTGGGAAAGAGAAGCAAAGCTAGTTTGTTCCCAGAACTTGAGTATATGCACATACATTTAAGATGGGTTTTTTTTGTTGTTGTTTAACTGTATGTGTGTGCATATTTACAGTATTTGAACGATGCCTTCTTAACATTGTTCCATAAGAATATTCCAATGTCATTAATATTCTTTGAAAAAATGATTTAGGAGGATTTTATCTCATTTTGTTACATGGAGATAGCACAATCTCCACTTATTGGATATTTAATTTTAAAGAAATATTTATTTTTAATAGAAATGCACACCTTTTTATAGAAATCTTTGCATGACTGATTCCTTTTTTAAGTATAAATTCCTAGACACAGAACATACAGGTCAAAGGGTCAACCCATGCTTAGAAATAGTATGCCTTCGAAGTCTTAAAATTTGGCTCATAACTTGGACCCCTTTTTCCTGCAGAGTTTCTGAACCAACTCAGAATTAAGATAAGGAGTAAGGCAAATGAAGGTCAAATGTCTTACAATTGTTAAGATTAAAGTGGAGAATATATCTTAGCTGAAGAGCCCCATGTGCTTTCTAACCGAACACCATGGTTACACCTAGTACATAGGAGCAAAGAGGTGTGAGTCCCTGCTTCCTATGTGCAGTAGTGCACTGACAAGAAAAGAAAGGGGAGCAGTTGAGGGGAGCATACATGTTCTCTTTTCCCCCAAATTACCACTCCTGCAAGTCTCTCCTTTGAAACTTGGTACAACAAGTAAACATCTAGGAGAGTGTAATGCATATTAAAATTTCCCCCATAAGGAAGGACACATCAAGAAGCATCTCTTCCCCCTCAATACCTACTTAATTGCTTCTTCATTCAGCATCTCTTGACTGTGTAAGTGCTAGGTACTGTGCTAAATACTAAAGGAAACCAGATGAATTAAGACACAGTCTCTCTTCCAGGTGGCTTTAGTTGGTATTTCACAAGGACCTCTCACATCCCTAATTAGATGGGGTTGATTTACACAACTTCTTGTGCGATATGAGAACAGCCTACCTTAGGGCTTGGGCACATGTTCTACTGGCTGCAAAATGGGGCAGCAGCGAGAACCCGTCGCTAGAACTATATTGCTTCTCCATGCCTTCAAAGCAGGATGAGAACTTGAGAAATTAATCTTGCTTCAAGACAAAGTGTGGTATCCAAAGGGCCGAATACTACTTTGTCTGTCCAAATAATAGTGATAATGATAAAGGTAGCAAGTATTATGTCTTGAACACTTACTGTCAGCCTCCGTGTTAAATCCTTTGTGAAGGTTTCTCCTTGAGTACTCTCCATAAATCTAGGCATCAACTGCTTAACTGAGGTTTAAAGAGGTTGTTGGTAGCATATCAGAGGGTATCCAGCTACTGGCGGGAACGAATTGAAATTCAAATTCAAGTGTGCATAAAACTCCAGGACTTGAATTTTTAACTATATTTCAGATAGGAAAAATAGGTTAGGTGATTTCACAGTTAGGTAGAGCAGTCAGGAAATCTTGAGAGAAAGGATAGTTCATATAATCAGGCAGATGATCAGTGAACACTAAGGATCTATCAGCGGATTCCATGGTTCAGGTCAAAGATAAAAGGGGAAATTATAGGAAATTACAGGAAATTACAGGCACAACCCTAAGAGAGTTCTGTGAGTACCAAAAACAGAATTTTCAGGAATAGTGACTGTGATGCAGACTCTAAATAAAGCAGAAGTTTGGTTCTTAAAAATAGAAGTCTAAGATTTGAGAATATACCAAGCCTCTTTTGTATTTGTCAGGGTGGAAAAACTTTTTCTCTGTCTTCCTAGCTTTAGTGGTGGTATTGTGTGTGTGTGTCTGCGTGGGGGGGGGGGGGGGGGGGGGGGGGGGGGAGCAAGGGGTGTCTGTAAATTAAACTAACAAAAGTCACATTAGCAGAAGAAAAGGCATACATGTTTTAGTAATGTTTAATGTGTAGTGAAATTCTTAAAAAATGAAATGAAACTCAGAGTGGCTAGACTTGGAGGCTTATATACTATTTTAACAAAGCAAAAGGGATTTGGGCTTCAAGAAGTGAAACATTGTGGGCAACTGACTAGGAAACTTTTGGGGAAAACTAATGGAAGATAAGGGTTATTTCGGTAAGATTTGTGTATTCAGAGTCATCTCCAAGCTGACTTTCAGCTCCAGCAATGAGTCATTCTCTTCTTGGTACAGAGGGAGGCGATTCCTTCACAAGAGAAATTTATGCCCCCTTTATGAAGAGAGATTTATGCCCTGGTTTTAGGTAAAAGGAGAGAGAGAGAGAAAGACTGGGAGAGTAGAGATCTCTTTCTGCACCTGTTGATTCTTGAATCAGTAGCTTTCAGCTCAAAGTAATACTTATGCCAAAGTGACCTATTTTGGGTTTGCATATCTTGATTCCATTCATGTTTATATCCTCTTTTAATAAATCTAATAAAGTGTGATTAATGCTTTATAGTTGGCAGCCATGAAAAAAGATGCAAGATGGTTATCAACCCACTTTTTCCCAAGGCAGAGGGTACATGTCCTTTGCATAGAATTCTCTGAAATAGATAATTGGCTGAGACAAGTGCATTAATGTATGTCCTCTGTGAAACAAGCACTAAGATGGGATAAAATGTGCCCTGATTTCATTAGGGAAAATGCCTGGTGTCAAAGGAAATGCAGAAGGGAATCAGGAAGACTGGAAGAGTCCTGATGTAAGAAGCCCTAAGTGAAGAAGAGATAGAATGGTGGATGAATCATCTTAAACTGCCATAAGGTCTACAAAAGGTTCAGCATCCATCAGATAATCTCAAGATGATGCCAGCCATCTGAGTAGCCCACGACTTCTAGGATGGGTCTGTCTTAGTATCCTCCATGGTCTCAGGTGTTAGAGGGCAGCCAGGAGGAGTCACGGCAGTAGAGTAAACATGGGGATGGATTTCAAAGTACACCAGCTGGGATCCTAAATCACACTCCCTGTAGCAGGTCAGCAAGGCAAATCCTCAGGACTGCTGTACTTTTTATCAGACTGGGGTTCAGAAGTACAACAGATATTTTGTTCCCTTTTTACGGTTGAGAAACTGAAACATAAGGATATTGATATAGTTTCTTAAGGTCAAATGCTGATTCAATGCTAGAAAATAAGGTTGCCTGGGTGTGGATTTCCTCTCTGAAGAGACACTCATATAACGTTCTGCTAGAGATGTTTTCTCAAGCATGAATGTGCATCACAATGCCTTCGAGGGCTTGTTAAAATAATGATTGCTGGGAACCAGCCCCCACGTCTCTGACCCTGGAGAACAGGGGTGGGGCCTGAGAATCTGCATCTCCAACTGATGCCCAGGTGGCGCCGATACTGCTGCTGGTGGGGGAACAAATGCTGAGAATCACTGTGCTTGATATTTTATGCCTTTCAGTTCTCTAAGTATGTGCGTTGTCATTAGAGAGTGGTGAGGGGGAGGGAGAGCAGGAAAAAATGTCTTATTTATCTTATAGACTCCTCCCCCTTGCACAGTCCAAACACTGTGCCAGACATGTAACAGATATGTAATAAATATTGGTTAAATTGAATTTCCTTTACTTTGGAAAAATTTCATGAACTACTCAATAGAGTGAAAACAGACCTGTCTTTCCAGAGGAAAATCATTGGAACTGACTCATATTTCTGCCAGAAAGGGTTCCACCTTAGGAGAAACAGAAGTTGCCTTTGTCTATTTTCACTAGCCCTGTGGCATTTTGACATTACTGATGCCAGGCAGCGCAGGGGGCAGAAACAAGGTGGCAAGCCCAGTGCAATTTCTACTTTGTGGAAACTTCGTGTGTGTGTGTGTGTGTTATTTTTGATGCGTGCAACAACAAGCACATGGGGAAATGTGCTGGCTGCTAGTTTTCACCTTTGATGATAACTCTGCAAGTTCACTTTCTTCAGTCAGGCTGCTGGGTTTATTTTGTGTAGTCAGATGATAAGCAAAGGGGCCTGGAGGGACTTTATTAATTTTTGCTGCAGCTGCTGCCTGGTAGGGAGAGTCCAATCTGCAGTGCCCACAAGGAGTAATCGCATTGGGTGCCTGGCATTAAGCTGAGCTTTATGTGGATATTTTATTTAATTACCACAAAAACCATACAATGTTGGTATTATTCTTATTTCCATTTCACCAACTAAGGGAATTAGGCAAAGATAAGTAGTGTGGCTTAACATGGTGAGTGGTAAATCTGTGATTTGAACCCTGGTCTGTTTGACTATAGCATCTTTACTCTCAGTCATCAACTATGTTGATGTGTGTGTGAATGTGTATGTGTGTGTGTGTAATCTCACATAGAACAGGTTCATGTAGCCCCCTCAATATATAAAGCAAAGAGATAACTGGAGCAGAAAGAGGGCAGGTTGATTTTCCCAGTGTCAAGCAATGAATTAGCAGTAGAATCAGAAGTAGAACAAATGTCTCTGTGTTCCCTGAATCAATGTCAGTGGCTTTCTTAGTTATCATGTTCTTGTACTTAAGTATTATTATTACTCTTTTTGCTGTGTGCTTCTCCATGACAACTGGGTGCCTTTTAGTCACCCCTCTTATGACTCAATGCTGACATGATTTATGCCCCATCTATACTCTTGCTAGATGTCCACTTCTGTTCTCTCCCACCCTCATTCCTGCCCATTTGGTAGGCCTGAGTATATTCTCCAGTCACATTCATTTTAATTTCTCCTTAAGCCAAAGAGCCTGCATGTTCAATCTGATTCAGGAGAAACTTTAGGATAAGGGGCAAAAATTCCATCTTGCCTATCTCATTGCTAGGGAATGGTACTGTGAAAGCCATAGAACATCATTTGCTCACTCTTTTCATTGTAAATAATTAACAAGGCACCCAAAAATAAACTTGTCCAGGCCTCCATCACAGGGACAAACAAATCACAACATGAGTCAGGCAATGATTGCAATCAGTACATTCACTCATCTTCTCATTCGGACCTGGAGAAAGCTTGGATAAGATTAACTCCAGTGGCTTTATCATCACATTTTCAAAGGCAAAGAACTACACAAATTACAAAACAAAACAACACATGCTTTCTTATTCCCTCCTGGAAGCGTTATTTCCTCCCTTTCCTTTGATATCCTATGAACGTTAAAATGTCACTCTCCATTTTGCATTACAGAGAAGGTGATGTAGTAAACATGATGTTGATAACTGGTAATACCTTGAATGTGTTACTGTTTCAGCCAGTGAGTGAAGAACAATGAATTACAAGTAAGGTTGAAGACTTCTTATTTACCTCATTTCCTACCAAACTCAAGTCAAAACAAAATGACCTTGTCGGCTTAGATTCTTTTATTAGTTTCAGGTGATTCCAACCAACATTGATACTTTCCTGTTCTCACTTATTATGGTAGAGACTCTGGACCTTATTAACCTTATTAAAATCTGGGAACTATTGATCCTGTGAAGCAGTAGCTTCCAAATTCTTGTACAAGAATGGGTGTTTCCATGATTTCATTAGTCCATGGCAGAATGAATAAATACATCTGTATAATATATGGATTGCAAGAGTTATCACTCCCTAATTTCCTTTATGAGCTCTCCATTGGAACATGTCTGCTTTCTTTCCACAGTATTTCCACCACCAGGAACAGCATAAGGCACAACAGGCATTCAATAAATATCTTTGGAGTAAATGAACCACTGTAGTGTCCTGTTTTGGGAAGGGCAGTTCTTTATTCTGTGGTTATGTTCTTTGCTTGGTATTAAAAGAAGTCTTAAAGGGAATAATAGTGATAAATAGAAGTTATTTTTTAATGCCCCTACTTAGTAAAATTAAAGGCTAAGGATTCTATCTTGGTCATGTAAACTTGATTTGTGGAATTTCCCTGGGTTAACAATATAACAACTTTGAAATCACTGGTATAATCTAATTTCCTCATGTTAAAGTATGCGAATTGCCCTTTCCAGTGAAAAGAAGTAATTTGACTAAAACCCCAGTAACTGGATTATCTGCCGTCCCATGTTCCCTTCTATTTTATAGAATTATAAGTTGATTCTTTTCTTTCTTTTTTTTTTTCCTTCCTTCCTCTCTTCTGTCCTTCCCTCCCTCTTTTCCTCCCCCCTTCCTTTCATCCTTCTATTTTCCTTCTCTCTCTCTCTCTTTCTTCCCTCTTGTGTTTTTATGGGTCGTTGTGGTCTCTGAAACAATATTATGAGTTCCTTGAGAATATGGATCATACTATAGTCTAGTTTGGTAGTTTTAACAATTCTGGTTTGAGACACTATCCATAGTATTGAACTTCTTCTGCCTTGAATACTAAGCTAAGTGGATACAGATAAAAGCAAGGAGCTCCCCCTTTATTTTTATTTATTTACTTTTTGGATATTAACCTCTTATCTGATATATGGTTTGCAAAATTTTTCTCCCACTCTGTATGTTGTCTTTTCATTTTGTTAATTGTTTCTTTTGCTGTGCAGAAGCTTTGGGGCTTTTGAGTTGTTGGATTTTGCTTTTATTGTTTGTGCTCTCAGAATCATGTTCAGAAACATCATTGCCAAGACCAATATGAAACAGTTTCTGTCCTACATTTTCTTCTAGGAGTTTCATGGTGTCAGGGGTTATGTTTAAGTCTTTGATGTATTTCACAAAGCTAATCTTTGTGAATGGTATGAGATAGGGGTCCAATTACAGTGATACCTTTGAAGTCGAACTTAATCCATCTCAAAACCCTGTTCAAATTCCAAAATGTTTGTGTTCCAAGATAAGTGGGTCTTCAGATAAAGCAATGGGCCATATAGTCGATACTTCCCATGTGAACAACGTGTTGGCGTTCAGATTCCAAAGCAGTGTTCAGATTCCGAGGCAAAATTTGCTTGATTTTTTTTTGTTCAGATTCCAAGTTTTTCATGTTTGTGGGTGCTCGGATTCCAAGGGATCACTGTATATTTTTCTGCTATGTTTCTCCAGTTTTTGCAGCACCATTTGTTGAAGAGACCCCACTGCGTACTTTTGGATTCCTTGTTCAATATTAGTGGACTGTAGATGCTGATATTTAATTATGGGCTTTCTATTATGTTTCATTAGCTTGTATGTTCATTTTTGTGTTATACCATACTCTTTTTTGTTTGAATGTCTTCGTAGTATGGTTTGATATCAGGAAGCACTAGCACGTGAAAGATTCTAACATCATTAATCATCAAGGAAATATAAATCAAAACTACTAAGAGCTATCTTACATCTCTTAGAATGGCTATTATTGAAAAGTTAAGAGCCAACAGGCAAGTGAGGATATGGTAAAAGGGAGCCCTCATACACTTGATGGGAATGTAAATTGGTCCAACTACTATGGAAAACAATATGAAGCTTCCTTCAAAAAATTAAAAATAGACTACCCATACAATCCAGGCATTTCACTTCTGGGTATATATCTGAAGGAAATGAAAATAGGAGTTTGAAGAGATATATGCCCTCCCATGTTTATTGCAGCGTTATTCACAATGACCAAGATATTGAAACAAACTGAATGCCTCTCAGTAGGTGGATGGGTTAAAAAAGATGTGTTATATATACACAATGAAATATTATTCAACCACGAGAAGGGATATTCTGCATTTTCAACAACATAGGTAGATCTTGGGCACATTATGATAAGTGAGATAATATAGACAGAAAGACAAGCACTGCATAATATCACTGATATGTGGAATCTAAAAAAGTCAAACTCATACAAAAACAGAATAAAATTGTAGTTACCAGGGATGGGCCAAGGGGATAAGATTGATATTGTTTAAGGGTAGGTACAAAGCTGCAATGAATAATAAATAAGCTATAGAGCTCTAAGACACAATATAATGAATATAAACAACAATATTGTGCTATAATTATGTAATATGATAAATATAGCTATAATGACAATCACAGTTACAAGATATAAAGGCATCAAAAGCAATATGTGGTACACTTGAAATTTATACAATGTTATATGGCAAATTTATTCAATTTAAAAAAATAACAAGAAAGAAAAGAAACAAACAAAAAGAAAGTAAAAGGCTCTGTTTAACCACCATCCCTATTTCACAGTATCAGTGAAGACAAGGAAAAATAAGCCGGAACTTGCCATGCATATCAAATAATAATCTGTTATCTATTTAGTCCCACATATGGAAATCAGTTGATTTATGACAGATCAATTAGTTCATAAAGGTGAATGAACACGTAGAGCATTCATCTTGAACATGAATTTGAGAGTAGGTTTGAAATGGTGATTAATAGCCCCTGCTCACCCAACCCTGAAAAACAAAGAGTAAAAAAGGACACACTTTCTGCATCACATTTAACACTGTGATAGTGCAAGAAAGGACCACATTTCTAATCTTTAAACCAAAGATAAAGTATGTAGATACAAATGCCTAAATAAAGTGAACTTTATTAATGATGCAATGAACATTAGATAGATCTAGTAAGACATATCATAATTTACTTTTGTCTAGGCACTCGCTGTAGATGCCTGACAAGAAGTGATTATTACACTTTAACTCTGTTCTGTTATAATTTTGTACTTTTCTACGTTGCCTATTATTAGTTACTCATAAAAATCTAGTTAGTCATTTTGTTGAAAGCTTATTTTATACTTGGTCAGAATGTACACTTACTAAAATTGATCTGACCTACTAAGAACTGTTCTTTTCTTATCTGGTTCTAATCATGATTATTTTTGCTTCTAACTTCAATTTCTTATATAAGTTTGTCCTTGTTTCTTGTGAAAAAAAATTACAAAAAACAAACCTTGTTCAATTTGACACTGAAGTATAATAGGAAAAGCTTTCTCTTTTTTTTTGTTTCTTTATATTATCTTAGTTTATATCTTTGTGTGCATTGATTGTGCAACTTAAAAATCACATAGTGAAAATAAAAACAAAATTAAGCTTGAGTCTAGTAAAGAACCCAGTCCCTATACGTTCTGCCTGGTTCCATGAAAACCAACTAAAACAAAATAAATACAACTTATTAAACTAGGGGAACTTTATTCGGCAATTTTTTTTATTATTAAAAGAGCTGAGAGATTTCAGTACAGCCCTAAATGTTACCATGAGATAGATCATTAATGATGAGCCAAGCTGCCAACTTGGTTTTCACTGCAAGATGCCCATATGCCAAAAGGGTGGGGGCGTGGGTAATTTGGGCATGGCAGCTCTGAGAAAACACATCCAGTATCCATGTTTCAATCAGATGCCTGGCTAAGAGCCTTTGGATGTCAGTTGTCGTCCTCCCACTGCAGAATGTCAGCTGAGGAGAGCTTGTTCTTAATAAGAAGAAAGGAGAGACGATAAAGAAGGAAGCCATCTTTCTGAAATTGTCCTGATGCCATTAAGTTCCTCTCAGTGTGTTCACAGCCTCAGGGGGTGAAGTCATCCAGTCAGGAGGCCATCATTTGGGAGGTGGCATACCCCACCCCAGGTCTGCTCCTAGGAGTTTACTAATTTCTAGGATAGTGACAAAGCTCCTTGTGTGTACTCCCAGCAATGGATCAAATGGGTTAGGTCCAGCCTTCTCATGAGTTCCATCCACCTGTTTCCTGAGGATTGATCTGACTTTTTAGACATTGAGATGCCTGTGAGTGTGTGTGTGTGTGTGTGTGTGTGTCTAAGTGTTTGGGAGTAGACATGGAAAAGAATTATCAGAAGGGTGCTGTGTGCAATACCAGGGCAAAAATTTCAGCTGAGTTTTGAGACTGGTGAAATTTAGAAAAGGTTATGTTTTGGGGGTTTTTTTGGGTTTTTTAAAAACGATTTATTTTATTGCTTTTGACACAGAGAGAGATACAGAGACAGAGATAGAGACAGAGAGAGAAGGGGGAGGGCCCAAAACAGTCTCCATAGTTGCACATCATCAGTTTTTCCACATAGTTTCATTCTACAGGTGGGCGCGGGGCTGCACAGGGCAGGAACTGGGCCAGGTTCTCATTCTGGTGAGAACCAAACTGGGGGCACTCCCCAGTTCAGCATATGGGCCCACATGGGGCCGGGGCCAGGATTCGATCCTTGGTCCCTGGAGCTGCAAAGTGAGCGCTTAACCCACTGAGCCATCCCAGCTTCCTAAAAAGGTTATGCTTTAAATTTTACCTATTATTACATTTATACGGTATATTTCCATTTGCAAAGTGCTTTTACTTTGCTATTTCTAATTTAATCCTAATAAGAATCCACTGACTTTACTAAGCCAGACATATGTGTTCCTGTTCTTTTCCCAGATGATACAGCTAAGGTTGCACTACTTGCCTGAGGTCACATAATTGCTAAGTGGCACAGCCTACCCACTCCAATATATTAGTACTCTGATCTGTAAACACTGCTCTCTCTCTATTCTCAGATTTGGTGACTAGTAACCATATAATAACTTTTGTTTGCCTTTATGTTAATTTTAAATTTTGAATGCATCAAATAACTATGAAATCTGGCTTATCCTTTAATGGTGAAGGCATTCCCCCCACCCCCCACCCCCACCCCTAGTGTAAAAAGAAAAACTTCTCATAAATTTGCAGTAATAATACTTCTGACATTCAAATTGTCATAACACAGATTATCTCATTTGAATTGCAGATCAACTCTTTGAGATGAGCAGGCAAGATAGAGTTCTTGTGACAGTTAATTTAGTGTCCATAGCAGTTCACTTCTTACCTATAGGAAGTGCTTTATTCGTCCATCAAATGTACTTCTGGCCTTGGAGAATTTCTCCAGACTTGTTGGTAACTGTTTATTTTCCTTGACCCTGATGTTACCCCTAGATCTCTTTCTGTTCTCCTTTTTCTCCATGCCCTGCAGCCCATAAACCCTATCTTCCTACCTAGATCTGACAACCAGTACTCTAAACTTGGTTACACATAGTTGGAGAAAAAGCCAGTTAAACCCATTTGACAGGCACAGAAACTGAGACCCACAAACTTAAATGACTTACCCAGAGACTGCCCGTAATTCCGGATCGATATATAGTAGATGTAGGAACTTGGTCATTATAAAGACCCAATCTGGAGCCTCCAATGCCAGAGCTGATGCCAGAAGCAAACATATTTACCATATGTCTTAGGAGTACTTCCTTCACATCCAATAAGGAGACCCCCTCTCCTGTGTAATGATTTCAGGGGCACCACATTTCTCTAAATAGCTTCTCTACTGGTTGACTTATGTCCAGAATTCCACCAGTGGCTAAACACTTCATTTATGTCTTTCTCTTAACCTAGGTGATTGCAAATGAAATTGGGAGGGTAAATATTAATCTTCTTTTCATCACTATCCCATTGATGCAAACTAAGTTTTCAGTCTCTTTGGGAATAGGATTGAGGAGAGATAAAATTAGAATAGATTGTGGTGTGTGTACAGAGGACTCCATAATAGTCACAGGAATATCTACCTGCTGTGTTCCAGACACTGTTACACTATTCTACATATATCTTATTATTTATTTTTCTAAATAATACAGTTTCACGATGTATAATGTAACCATAAGAAAAAGTCAGTTTATATAGAAGGAATAATTTTTCCAAGGCCATGATGTTTGAAACATTTTTATTTGTTTGTTGTTTGATATGCCCAAGATTGTACCTTTTCTATTACAGTCTCTGCCTCAGGCAAGATAGTGTTAAGGAATCAGACAGAGCAGACCTTTTTTTTTTTTTTAATGTGAAAATAACCATAGAGTTTTCTGTTATTCCAACAGAAAAGACACATCTGCTTGACTTCTCTGTGTAGGTTCCTCACTGTTGCTCACAGTACCCTAGGACCTCAACTTTTACTCACGCACACTTCTTTCCAATTATGTTATGTTAGTCTCAGACCTGAAGAATTTGACAACCTCTTCAGCAGTTTTTAGCAAGAAAAGGAAATAAGGACTGCCTTTCCACTTGGTTGAAGTCACTGAAGCACTGAAGACTGTCACTGAAGCCCAGAGCAGTTCATCCTGGGAACAGTTAGCTCACATCTGCCTTAGGGTAGACCTTGGTCAAGGCTGGAATTCGTAGTCTGTGCCCCCCAGCCCAGGATTGCTAGTTGTCCCTTTATCCTTCTCAGACATAGGCCTCCTATTTCTCTGTGGAGGCCCAGGATACAATTCATGGTACTCTGTCGCGCATTTCTGCCTCTTCTATGTGTGCCCCATTTTCTGCAAAGAAGAGTGAGGTTTTCTGGGAAATGAATACTAGGCATTGTTCCAACAGGTTGGGGAAGAATTTGGTTCTGGGTTTGAGGTGGAAGACATTTCCCACACCTCTGAAAGTTTATCCCAAAGAAGGCAGCGTGATGGTAGGAGCAGCCTCAAGCTTGGAATCGGGTGCCTGGCTTCTGAGCTGAGCTTGGACACTTAGCTGCTCTCTGTTCTTGGATAGTCACATGGAATGACCATACCCCACCCAGAAATTCAGTGTACCCATTGTTTGAACGACCAGTGTTCAATCCAGCCCCATAGTAGGCAAAGATTGCCACTGTTGGAGTGCCCACGAGAGTCCCTTTTCAGGCTCTTCATCTTCTGAAGTAAGTGACCAGATATGATACATACAGGGATCCTCTCTAGAACTGCTGACAGGGACCGATTTTCATGAATTGTGCATTGGAGAGTGACTGCTAATGGGTACACAATTTCTTTATGAGGGAAAAATGGTCTAATAAGATTATGGTGATGATTGCACAACCCTGTGACTATACTAAAAGCTGTCAAATTATACATTTTATGAATGGTGTGCTATGTGAATTATATCTCAATAGAGCTGCTATTATTTTTTAAAGACCTTAGAGATCAAAATCTAGCTTTTTTTCACTGCCTCAGCCCATATTCTTGTTGGTTTTTACCTTGAGAAATTTGTGCCTTTTGGGATAAGGCATGCTTCTCTCCCAAATAAAGGCAACATATTCTTTCTACAAAATATTTAAGGCAAGGGTACATAGTGGGATGTCTGTCTGTACAACTGATAGTCTAGAAAATTACCATTTCCTTTTTGATATGACATGACATTAGCAACACTTTTTTGAGAAGCAGATTAGATTATTACTTTAGGGGAACTGGAAAAGGCCATCCATCTCAAATACCTACCAAGAAAGTTATAGTAATATTCAGTCTTTGGAGGCAAACATGGTCTCTCTCTCTTTATAAATCCAAAACTTACTTTGAATGAGTACTTTAAATCTTCAGTTTAGAGTGAATTGGTTGATCCTCCATTTACTATCTGACAATAGATGTGATGATTCCATTAATGTTGAAATTCCTCAAGAACTTGTTGAAAAATGAGGTGAGGATTTGAAATGGAAGAGGACAGAGAAGGTATGAACGCATCAAAAACAGTCTTTACTAAATTTATAGGCTATGAATTAAAGTTGCAGCAACTGCTGAAGGGAGCAGAGATTTTTTTAAAAGTCAAAGGTCAAGGTGGCCTTGTTTAATTCACAAACTAGATACAAGTTGAAATAGGGAAAAAGAATGCTACTCAGATGAAAAAGGGGTATTGATTGAATTTTTAAAAAATGACTCACTCTACAGGTGTGTGCACTTATAAAAATAGGTTTGATTAAGAGAGGAAAAGGAGGAAGAAAAGGAAATAGTTTAAAAAAGAAGATGGCAACAGAGACAAAACCTATTAAAGATCCAAAATGCTTCTTTCATGTAGAATTCCATTAACCTCAAGATACACACAGTTCTTTCTCCTCAGCAACTTCGGTGACACAGCACGGAATGAGAAGCAGAAAGTAATTGTATGGGAGAGCTCTTGCTTTGAGGAGAAGCTATCCTGCCCCTCCTAACAAAAAGGTACTTTTGGAAAGTGGTCTGTTTACAAATGCGACACCTAAGGTTCCTGTAGAAGTAAGCATGTCTCCCGTGGTCCTCCCAGCTGGCCGGAGCTGTGGTCTAGGAGGGAACACGTGACTGATCTATATAGAGAAGTTTCTTCCATAGGATTTCTGGCACCCAGCAATTGTTTTCTCAATAATGATTGAGCCAAGTTCAATACAGGCCATGATATTATTTTAACATGTAAGTGCCCAAAGGGAAATCAGAACAGAATATTTTCAGTTAGTATTTCTAATAAAGGTAGATATTGTTATTTGCTCCATGGATAGTTACTGCACACTACATGGAACTGAAAAACAAAACAAAACAGAAAGAACTCTAAGGCTATTGAGAAATTGATATTGCAACTATCCCCTGCTTTCCAAAAATGTGTGTCATACCATTTTGCTTTTGCAGAAGAACTACGTAAGTGTTCTTTTTCTCAAACTGAAATATATGGTGATGGAAAGAGAACTGACTCTGGGTGGTAAGCACATAATGCAATACATAAACGATGTAATGTGGACTTATACACCTGGAACCTATGTAATATTTACCAAGCAATGTCACCCCAATAAATTTAACAGTTACAAAAAAAAAGAAAAAAAGAAAAAGAAAAGGATTTTTACTTTTACCAAAACAGTTGTTACTGTACTTATTGTAGGTCTTTCAGAAAGTAGGGGATATGGTCCTCTTCATGTCATTGCAACTTAGAACAGGTTTCATGGAAAACCTCTACTTATGGATAGTGGGGAAACCTGTACTTGAACTGCTTTATAATAGCCCAAACCACACATAATATTCCAGTAATTGCATCGAACACATCATAAACATCCATCTTGACTTTGCCTCCTGGCTGAGCAGATAATACTGCCTTAAATGTGTACATTTCATGACAAAATGCTGAAGCTGGTCTAATGTAATAATAGGGCATTAGCATCAGGGATAAGATCACCTTTCCGTTGCTCCTCTTCATAAAGAGAAAGAATGTGCTGCTACCACGAATGATATTTCAGCGTCAAAAGCACCACTGCTGCTTGGTGAGTAGTTTTGACATAGAAGGAACTATCTGAAGTAGAGACAAGCCTGGGGGGACTTGTTCTTGCTCCAACTCTGCTCATTTCTAACTGTGAACTAGACCAAAGCCTCTTCTGCTCTGAGCCTTGATTTCCTCCTTTATAAAATTATGGTATAACATTAGATAAAACATTTTTTTAATTTTTTTTTTAAATTGTTTTTGACAGAGAGAGAGAGAGAGAGATACAGAGACAGAGAGAGCAGTGAACTGGGGGCACTCCCCAGCTCACACATGGGTTTGCTCGGGCCGGGGCCGGGATTCGATCCTGGGTCCCCGGCACTGTATAGCGAGCACCCAACCCACTGAGCCATCCCGGCTTCCCCATCATTAGATAAAACTTAGGTCTTGGATCCAAATATGGCATGTATCCAGGACACCTGGACATGGAGCCAGGTAGAACCTAAACATCATGATGGCTCTAGGAATGACTTTATAAAAACAATGCACAATTTGAGTTAAAGAAACTAGTGTGTAAATGTCAGAACTGCCATTTTTAGTTGTCTCATCTCTTTCCTAAGTCACTTAGGTGATCTAAAACTGAGTTTCTCTGAAATTAAAGGTGGGTATGAGTTGATATAATATCTATTTTACAGAGTACTTGTGGAGTACTAATGAATTATTGCATGTGAAGATACTTAAACTTTTACATTTTTCATGGTAGTAAAGGTGGTAGAAATGGTAGCAGTATTAATATTCAAGTGATGGTGATCCTAAGCCATGCTTACTGCACACTGACTGTATGCCATATGCTAATTTGAGCATTATACGTGCACTGTTCATTTTATTCCCACAACAATCCTTTGAGAACAGTGCCTCAATCTCCCCATTTGATAGAGAAAAAGGCTCCAGGAGTTCAAGTTATTGCCCAGTGGTGCCGTTAATAAATGGTGGCACTCAGATGCAAACCTCAGGCGATCTGTCTCTGGAGTGTGAGCTTTTACCCATTGTCTTATATGATTTCTTCCTCCCATATAAAATATATTTATTCATGGCGATTTCTACTTTCCAGCAATGTTCTCATTTGAAATGAAGACCTCCACTGGAAATACCAGAAAAGCTATACCCCCAAAAATCTGTTTAAAAATATTGGGGAGGTACTAAGGCAGTGGGCAGTCACGGAGAGGAGGAAATCAGGGAGGTGAAACTGACATTCGGCAACGTACTTTTTGAGGTGTTGACCAATTGAAAAATTTCTCCTCAAAGGCTGAAAAGCTGCATAGAGCTCTTGGGAGTTTTGTGGAACTGTGGGAAACAAATTGTAGTTCAAAGTTCATGAAGAGGAGGATCCCTGGTAATACTCCATGTTTTTAATTGTGACCTTATTATAATAGTAAGAGTGAACTGGAAGTAGATGAACCTTCCTAAGAGACTGACATCTCCTTTAGATCAGATCAAT
>PVKE010033397.1:0-17952 GCA_004027555.1 Craseonycteris thonglongyai
AAAGTAACAAAGAAACAAAAACTCATGGACACAGTCAATAGTTTAGTGGTCACCTGAGGGTAAGGGAGGAGGTGGGTGAGGAATAGAGAAGAGCCATCAAATATATAGTGTTGGAAAGAGAACTGACTCTGGGTGGTGAGCACATAATGCAACACATAGACAACATTATGTGCAGCTGTACACCTGGAACCTACGCAATTTTTACCAACCAATGTCACCCCAATAAATTTAACTACTAAGAAAATAATAATAATTAAAAAAAAGTAGTGTCTGGATGCTTATGGTAACCCCTTCGAGCACCTCTTGTAATTCCAGAAGTCAGATGTAACTTGTATTCATCTTTTGTTATCAACATATATTGAGAATTACAATTTTAATACAGTTTTTTCCTTTCTTAAAATGGTTATATATTTTTGGCACCCCCCCTCTATATACATACATCTATTACCTATTGTATAAAACATATGTTTCTACTTTAATCCAAGTCAATTAGAAGCTTTTCTAAATCCAGGACCCTAATTTTATCTTCTGCTAATTTCTATTTTATGACCTATAACTGGAAGGTTGTGTCAAAAAAAAAAAAAATTTAATAAAACTTTTTATTAATTTTGAACTAATCACTTATGATAGTTAAAGTTTGATATCCACTTTATTTGAAGCAATTAATGAAATCTATAGGAAACTAGAAGAAAATCAAACAAATGAATGAAAACAAAACAGCCACAGGATCTATTTAATTTTGTTGTTCTTGAACTTGAAATGTCTGAAGAGAAGTTAGTATGTCACATAAACACTAGGGAAGTTCTAGTTTTGAACCTGAAGTCAAAGGATACTGGGGTATTTCTTGTGACAAAGTATTTGGTAATGCAGTATCTATTCTGTTTTGTTTCAGCGTGTCTCCCTTTATTCACATATCTCATTAGGCTGTTGTGCTTAGAACTAAAATGTGTATCGTCAGGCTTGTTACAATTCAGTGAGCGAGATTTTAACCAAGATATATCATTAAGCAATAGCAACACGTCTTAACTACTCATTTGAAATACTTTTCAGAAACACGATGCCCAGTTCACGGTTATCCAGCTGGTGGGGATGCTTCGGGGGATAGCATCTGGCATGAAGTACCTCTCAGAGATGGGCTACGTTCACCGAGACCTGGCTGCCAGGAACATCTTGATCAACAGCAACTTGGTGTGTAAGGTTTCTGACTTTGGACTGTCCCGTGTTCTAGAAGACGACCCAGAAGCCGCTTACACAACCAGAGTGAGTCACTTCGTTTTTACTGATTTTATCTTTGTTTTCCACCTTGTATTAGGTTGACTTGAAATAGGTAGAAATCATTCCCCACACTTCCTTGTTATTTATGTCTTTTTCCCCAAAGAAACTTATCCTTTAACCTTAAAATTGTGCTTACATCTGGAAAAACAGATGATTACCATTCAGGGGGCTAGTCATGATTTTGATTCTGGAATCCTATACATTGATTTATCGCTTCCCTCAAAAGAGCAGCAAGGGTCTCACATGCCTGAAGTTTTGGTATTTTTATATTAATATCTTTTTATCATGGTTGAGCCATCTTTCAGCAGATTGGATACATTCTCAGTCCTCCCATCTAAACTGTATATAGTTTTAAATCAATTCAGAATTTTTCTTTATATAGTTAACACATGATTAAGTTATAAAAATTTCAAAA
This sequence comes from Craseonycteris thonglongyai, assembly GCA_004027555.1. Taxonomy (NCBI): domain Eukaryota; kingdom Metazoa; phylum Chordata; class Mammalia; order Chiroptera; family Craseonycteridae; genus Craseonycteris; species Craseonycteris thonglongyai. The sequence continues at coordinate 1,691 of PVKE010033397.1, forward strand.
CAAAGCAATAAAAAGCAGAAAAGTTACCCATAATTATGCCACCCACAAAGAACATTTGTATGTTTGTGAGTCAATTCTCAGGTATTTTCTGCATATATATACATATATATACACACACATATGCATGAATGCATATATATAATTAGAATAGAATTATTCATGATTCTGTTATATAGCCTATTCTCTTTGACAATATACTGTCAATAAATAATCTTTATGTTTTCATGTTTAGCAGTTCGATATATTCTAATTTCTGGTTGTACATTTTTTTTTTCTAACAAACTCCTACCTAATTAGTGGGTAAATTATTATATCTAGTTTTTCAATATGTCATACAAATGTGTAAATGATCCATCTGCATTCATAATGATATTAATTATATGAGTCTGATGATTTATTTATGATATATTCTTAAAAGTGGATTAACCAGAGGCTATGCTATTTTAAAAGCACACTTCACTATACTCCTGCTAAAACTATATATTTTTAGTATGTGTTAGCCATGAACAATTGTATCTAATTGTTTTAATTTACATCCTTTTGATTCAGAATGCATTTGATATACCTTCATATATTTATTGACAAGTTTCTTTGAAATATTATTTCTTTAGAGAATATATTTTTCCTGGAAGAATATTTAAAAAATAAAGATGTAATAGTCATTACTAACAATGCTACCCAGAGATAACCGATTTTAACATTTTAATTTTATCCTTTGTAAATGTTTTTACACATTTCCTTATGCAAATAATTACCTATTTGTATATAGTTAAAATGATATCATGCTATACATATACTCATATATAAAATGATTTCTTCTTATCAGTAAACCCAGTATTTTTATATATAAATTTAATGTTTTATAATTTGCCTTTTTAACAACATAAAATGTAGACATTTCTAGATGAATATTATTTTTACAATATAACTAAACAGTGTACAGTCCATTCTTTCCTATACATAATTTATTAATCCAATCTACTATTGGGCACAATTCAAGTCCTTTGATATTACTAAGAATATTGTGAATACATCTTAGTATATAGTTCATGTCGGTCTGTAACTATCTCTTCAAGATTACGATAAATTTCTAATGTTAAAATTACTGAACCAAAACGTATGCAACTATGTGAGGATTTGACTTGTGAATGACCCAATTGATTTCCCTATACCTTGTTATTAATTTTCAAAGGCAAGATATAATATAAAAGGGCCTGTTCCTTCATACTCTCACCAGCTAAAAGAATGCGCCATTTTATCTTTAAAACTGAACTTCTACTGTTTTCTTCTTCTTTAATTCTAAGAGTTTATTTCTAACTAAAAAGAACACAACTTATTCTTTCCTGAAATCATCAATCTGGACAACTCCATGAACAAACATCAAGATTATCAGATGGTATCTATGTCACTCTCTGAACAACAGCCCAATATGCCAGACTGAGTTTCATCTACAAGTAAAGCTGGAGTGATTAAGCCACAGAAATACAGAAACAATATTCTGGAGCTATTTCTAGGTGTGTTCATTTAAGGGTTGAAACTCTCCTGATTAAGCTACCGGTAACCATATGTTTAAATGGGACAGAAAAAAAACAAAGAAAAACAACAGTGCTGTCCTGTTTAAAACAGTCCGTATGGACAGCTTACTGACACCTTGAATTTAACTCAGTGAGACAGTCTGACCATATGGACCGTTTTAAACAGGACAGAAAAATAAAACGGTGCTGTCTTGTTGTAAAAGGTGCGTAAGGTCACCCTTACTGGATGTCTTCATACATTATACCCTTGTTTTGTATTTCCCATCTTCAATTAGACTCTATAGTAGATTCATTTTGTTCATAGCTAAATACATTTTTTAAAATGTGTTCTGCACATTTATTAGGTTATGAGCAAGAGAAATAAAGAACTATGTTAGATGTAGCAGCTAGTTAAATTAACTTAAAACTGTGACATACTATATAGCTCTGAAAACTTGATGGAATTGCAAAACGTGGGTAAATATCCTATGCTCGTCCTACTCATCTCTCCAGAAAAATAAGCCAACATTCTGTATCAAAGCATCCTTTTTATGAATGAATTATCATCTCAGAAGACAGCATATGCAACAAATGATAATATTCATCGTCTCCATCAATGTTTTTATTGTACTCACTGCTACTGTGCTTTCTAAAGATATCCTTCCTAACTTTCAGCTTACCCTGTGAACTTCTAACATAACCCATGACATGTATTAGTCTTGCTGATTTGTCCTTGTTAAAGCGATCACCTTGTCCAAGAAATATTTCCAAGAATATATTTCCAATATACTCAATTCCTGGAGATTCAATCAGGGTCTCATCGCGACACCAGATCCCATTTTTAAATGAGAACACGTTTGTTCTCGGTATTAGTTTTGATGTCTAAGGTACTCGAAGAAAGAATTTCTCTTGTAGAGACTTGGAAGATCCGTTTAAATCTAGACCGTCCGCTCCTTGGAGAATGTTGGGTTACGTAACTTTCAGAGCTTTATTTAAATTGATTGTTAGTGTGTTGGGTTCATGAAGTCCAGAAGTAGCAGAAAGGAGTTGCTGTATCAAGATTCCTCGTCAGCGTTTATGAAGTAAAAGAACAAGAGGCAATTTATGTTTTATTCTTGGAAGACTGTTAGAAGCCACATAAACTAAACGGGCTCATTCACTACCAATGAATAGCTGTTTAGAGTTCTTCCATATTCACCCTGCTGTTTTCTTGGAACACTCCTCAAAATTTCCCCCATGGGAGTCCTGGATTCCTTCTGAGCCGTAGTTCGCGTCTGCACTTCTAGGATAATTTAGATATCTTTGATTTCATCTTCCATAATAAGCCTTGTTTGGTACAATAACTTTATAATTTACTCGAAAATGTGAGGTATGGTTATAAAGTCTTAGGAATGTTGTTATTTGAGTTTTGTTTTGTTTTTAACCCAGCACAAGGAAACAAATGAGTGTTGCTACACTAAGTTGTCTTTGGGGAACTTGAATTTACTGCAGGAAAACTCATATTGCACAAAAAGTTTTGGGAGTTCCCCTTTTGAAATTGCATTTAAAACTAGATTATGAACGATACCATCACTCAAAATTGTTTAAGTGTTTAGTTTTTGGTGAAGCAGACATAACCAAGATAAAATCTCAGGTCTCAGTCAGCTTATAGTTAATAAGTAAGAGAAATTGTGATTACTGTGTAGTAGAGTCTTTTTATTTTAACCAAAACCAGTATTACTCAGCTTGGCTATCCATCTTATTTATTTGACTTAGCATGCTATGATTATGGTTATTTCAGAAAAACAAGTTTACCATTTAATAGTATGCCAAGGCATTCTTTTTAAAGATTTTCACAGGATTCTTTTCTTTCTTCTTCCTTCCTTCTTTCTTTCTTTTATTTTTTATTAAATTTACTGGGGTTGCGTTGGCTAGTAAAGTTGCAGAGGTTCCAGGTGTACAGTTCTACAACACACCACCTATGTGTTGCATCATGAGCTCCCCACTCAGAATCAGGTTGTTTTTTTGTTCTATCATCATATACTTGGATCCCCTTCCCCACCCCCCACACCTCTTCACCCTGCCCTGTCTCGCCAAGGCCTTTCTTTTTGGCTAAACACGATCTGGTTAATCTGATTATCATTTTACTTCATTCACACTTAACACATGTCACCTAGGATCACTCCAATTCAAAAATTAACATTCACATTAAACCTCCCCTGACTGTTCCTCTGAAGTGCGTTGCCTTTCACGTGTGTTACTGACCTGGTGACCTTGTGGATGAGTGACGTTCACAGAGTTGTTGTTCAACAACTGTGCTCGGCTCCTGTAGACTTATGCCTTCTTCCATGGAGTCAGGTTTCTCACATTTAGTCTTCCTCTTTTCCTGCTACCTTTTATTTTTTCCAGGTTGTCTTTTCCAAAGAACCCTACTTTCTCATGACATGCCTGAGGGAGGAGAGCCTCAGCTTAGTCATTTTTGCCTCCAGTGATGTTTCTGTCTTAATCTGCTCTGTGATTCTCTTGTTCAGCTTTAGCCACAGGGTAATTGCACTAAAGAATCATGAGAGACCTTTGAGTCAATGACGCTGCATAAGCATAAGGTTTCTGCTCTTCTTATTTTAAAAACATTTCTGTGGTCAATAAGAAGGGTAGAAGAGTGGAATAGAAATTGTGTAAACAATTCTGTATGTACAGGTTCTTAAACTGGATGGAGCATCTGAGAAATTGAGCAAACGCTTATCCTTAAACTTAAAACATTTTATCAGACATTTTCTTATGTTACCTTAAGTAAATCACAAGTTTTCCTGCCTTGTTTTTGATAGTATTCCCAAAAGGAAAGGGTCAGCTAAAATAATTATATACACTTTTTTGTATGTGTTTTTCCTTTCTCAGAAAGAAATTGGATAGGAAATACTCACGTCTAGTTATTGCTCAGTTATCACTACTGAGTCATGCACAAATTCCAAACATTGACACTTTCCATTACATGGTGTTATTAGGCTCCCTGTAGCCTTTGTAAAATTCCACTGTATATTCATGAGATGTGGAGAGTGCAAAAAGCTATAAGGTTTTATTTGATATTATGAAAACAGTAGTCTAGTCTTGCCAGCCCCTCTAATGCTCTTAGGGTCACATAGAAACGCTTCCGTGACACCTTGAGAATCACAGGTAAAGATAGCTTATCCTACAATTCACCTTAAAACCTAAATAAATATTTTAGTAGTCATTACGTGATATAGAATCCAACTCGCAATATAGCACAACGTGATATAAGATTTTGAAGAAAAGGCTTGAAGCATAACCGCAGCTGCATCCGAAAGGTTGCAACTCATCTTGAAACACCCAGGATTTCATTTGGAATGAATATGATTGGAACATTTAGCTGTGCAAATTTGAGTCATCAAAGAATTTTTGTTCTTGAGAAAAACAAACAAAAATATGAATCTCCTCCCTTTGATTTCCCATGTGAATTTCAAAGTTTAATTATGGCGTGATTTTTATTTTCTGCACTGAACTACTAATTTATTTTATTTCATTCTAACAGAACCATACTATTACTGGTGAGAACTCTTTGCCACTGAATAATTTTTCGATCTTTCCCCTTACGAAATTTCATTTTAAACAGGTTAGCATTTTTTATATATGCATGAATGTATTTTTACATATGAGCATTCTTATATTCAATTGTTGAAAAAGATGGGATACAAAATCCAAACACGATACTGCTCAATTTGCGGTTTTACACAGGAATACAGAAGGTAGAAAAAATATATATCTTTATCTGATTTATATGCTGGGTCATATAAAACCAATCCAATCCTCAAGCCCTCAAATTCATTATAGGGGCATAATTACCACGTAATCTGATTTGGGAAGTTTGAGAAAACAAATAATTTCTTCTTGGTTATATTCTTCATTATTAGATATCTTTATGTTTATTTCTGTTCTAAAAATACATATGTAGAATCTCATTCTTATATTGTCTAAGAATGTTCTGCCTTTAATCACACTGCTGTTTGACCAATTAACACCTATTTAATTTTAGAAGATAAAACCAAGTGAAAAATTATCACAAGCATTGTGTGTTAAGTAATAGGAGAAACAAACCTTAATTTACATAATAATTTGATTTTCTACCTCTGTGACTCTGTTAAGTTGGTATCAGAAATATTCTAGTACAGATTTGTCTTTTTTAGTTTCATTTTTAAGATTTAAAAAAAGTGGCTAAAACAAGAGGTTAAAAGCTAATTGATTAAATATGCTGTTCAGGATAACTACATTCCAAAAACATAAATAATAAAATAAAAACGTGATCCCTTGTTCTGCAGTATCTGAAGGACTAAAAGCTGTGCATACCAAAAACTGGAAAAATACAAACAGAAAATTATATTTTTTGATAAATAATATGTTATGTGTCATTCACATATGAATGAAAAAAAACAATAAGTATCATAGCAACAGTCTTCATACAGTAATGTATTTTAAGTTTTAAATCAAAATAAATAATGTCAATCTTTAATATATTTTCTACTCTTTTGGGATTAGTATAGATATGCTTTATGTAACCTCATGAAGTAAAAGCATATATTCAAAAGTTAAAAAGCTTTAGAAGGGTTAATAATCTCAGTTATCCATGTTGCATCAAAATTTGATGAGTTCTAGTACTTTTTAGAGAAATGGGTAGCAGAAATATTTTAACGTGTGAGAATAATCTATCCCATTTTCTATAGGGAAAAATAACTACTATAATTTTACAGTGAAGCCCAGGAGTGAGGAAGTTGTACGTAAATATATTATAAACAGTCTTTGATAAGAACTATGAGGTCTGACAATTAAGTTCGCGAAGATGCCACCATGCTATCTAGTTGGCAGCACCGTACAAACTACTCATTGAGGTGTCATAACCTTGGTATATCAGTGTCACACAGCTGTGTTCATGTCAATGTAATCTGGTCCCCAATGACTTTATTCTTTACCTGAAGATAAAGGAAATGTTGAAAGGAAGACATTTTTTTTTTAAGATTTATTTTTATTTTTTATTGTTTTTGACAGAGCGAGAGATACAGGGACTGAGAGAAGGGGGAGGGCCCAGAACAGTCTCCATAGTTGCACATCATTGGTTTTTCCACATAGTTTCATTCCACAGGTGGGCGCAGGGCTGCACAGGGCAGGAACTGGGCCGGGGTCTCACCCCAGTGAGAACCGAATTGGGGCACTTCCCCGTTCAGCATATGGGTCCTCATGGGCCGGGACCGGGATTCGATCCTCGGTCCCCAGGGCTGCAAAGTGAGCGCTTAAACCACTGAGCCATCCTGGCTTCCCCAGAAAGGAAGACATTTTGATGACATTCAGGACATCAGGGTAATATGAAGATGGCTCTGAGGGCCATTCCAGAAAGAGTTCCAAATTGCTTTGAAGAGTCAAGTAGGTTCTGGAGGCAACCCATAGCTTCCCCAGGGGAGTGCTTTGAAGGTAAGGGTAATGATATTCAGCAATGGGGTATTCAGCACTTCTAGGATGAGTTTGCAAATTTGTTAGACTGTGTATTTTCTCTAAAATGCATCATTCATTCAACATATATTTGAGTGCCTACAATATACTAGGCACTGTTTTAAGACCTGAGGATTCAGAGTTAAATAAATAAAATCCCCAACCTCATGAACTTGCATTCTGGTTGTATTAATAATTCAGTTAATATACAAACAATAAAGGTATAGTGAGTCAGAGAAGTCAGATGAGGATGTAATTTTACATAGGATGATGAGAGAGGTTCTCTGATAAAATGGCATTAGCTCAGAGCATGTAGAAGGGACAAATAATGTAAATATCAAGATTAATTAACCAGATTTATTTTGCTTTAACTCATATTTAATTTAATAAAAAAATTTTTAATCATTGCTCTGATTCCTCTTTTAATCATTGCTTTTGCTCACTTTGCAAGAAGACAAATTGATGATCTAACTCAGATAAAGCATCAGCTTAATAGTGACTGGTCCATTTCCTCCTGTTGGTGAGCCCTGGAGCTTAATAAAAATCACTTTCTGAAATTATTTCTGGTTCACTTGTGAATATTCCACATTTTCAAATATGTGATGACACATTGCCTGAAGCTTCTTCCATATACCCTGAAGCAATTGACCAGTTGCAAATTCCTTTGTCACTGGGAGGCAAGGCAGTCAAGATACACTCATTAATCCAATCTTGCCATTTGGCTGGCTAATAATTAGATTCATTCATGTCTCATCACCCTTTTTAAACCATATTTTTATATACCATAATTCAAACCCACTCCCATCATTTGTTAGCCATAGCTCTTAGTTAACAAATAAATTGCCCCATATTTCCACCAGCTATTTATTAGACATAGATACATAAGGGATGGGTGGCACGATGTGTAGTTAGAATTGTCTAAACAGATATTCATGACATTCTCAATCTTTTCCTATTTTTTCATCATCAATATTAAACAAACCAAGCTTACTCAGGTTACAAACTTGAATAAAGCTAATATTTCTATTTCATTATTTTTATTACAAATATATAGTATTTTTTGCTATATTGAAATATCTGTCTGACTTATTTGCTTAAAGCGTTGCTTCTTTGAAAAATTGTGTTGAGAGTCCTTAAAATTCGAGCTTTCAAGTGAATTTTATAACCTTTAAAAAATAAATAAGGGATTAATTATATATACTGGGGGGTACCAAAAAGCATACACACATTTTAAACAGTGTTATCTATGTGTTACTTCTTGAGGTTGAATTGAATTACGGTAGCAACGTGTAGTATGATATTTGCTTCAAAGACAGAGTTAATCCAGTGAATGCCCATGTCACCATGTGATGGGCAAGACAATCAAAGAAAATGGCAGAAGCATGATTGTCCTTCGAGAAATGCTAGCTCATTTAGAAGTGTATTTGAAGTTTGAGAATGTTGTGAAAGTACAATGACAATGGAGGTATGAGTATGCAGCAGAACCTCCAACATGCCTAACAAATGGACTCATTTGTGATGAGTTTGAAACACATGGTAAATTGAAATGCCATGTGCCACAATACGAGTGGACAATTTAGTCAACATGGCTCAAGCAGTTCTTTGCAATCAGAAGTGTCTGGACGCTGATGGTCATCACTTTGAGCACCTCTTGTAATTGCAGAAGTCAAACGTGACTTGTATTCATCTTCTGTTATTGGTACATATTGAGTATTACAATTGTGATAGTTTTTTTCCTTTCTTAAAATGTGTATACATTTTTTTGGCAACCCCTGTAAATATAAAACAAAAAATTTAACATGTAAAACTTCATTGAACTTTGAAAAGAGCTATACTCATATTAAGATATATGTCTAGCTTTATCCCTAAATTTTTGCATTGTTTTTGTTGAGGAGAGATAGTGTACATCAGATGACTTAATTCTAAATTGTATTATGTAAGCTTCCGTGTAACAGAAATGTTCTTTATTTGTATTTCATTTCCTGGGTAGACATAGAGTTACTTAGAATGCAATATAAAAACTTTCCTATATTTCAAGAAGATTTTAAGCTATTCACATAATATTGAGACATCTCAAAAGTTCAAGGGGTGGGATTTTGCATCTTAGAAGACTATTCATCTCTCATCTCTTGTGGCAATGAGACATCTCCTGAAAGGATTCTCTCAATGGCTTTTAACTTGAACTACTGAGTATTAAAACTGATGCTTCCACTGAAAGTTTTCTTGGATAGTCTTTCCTCTTGTTGTCTACTGTTATCTACAGTGAGTGAAGTTTATTCACTGACAATAGATATTACAGATGCCAAATCCTTGAGTCGAATACCTTACCTCTATAGTTCCATTTCTAACCTGAGAAGCCAATATCTACTTCCAGGTCGAACACTCAATTACTCAAGAGCTTACTCTAACGTCCTTTGTCATGTGAAGTCTGACCTGACAGAGCTCACAAGCAGGCAACGTGAACTGTTTATCAGCAAAGCATTTCCTAAGTCAGCAGGGAGCGGTGTGTTTGTATAATTACAGAAAAATTGGCAGAGGTATGAGATATTATGCCTCAATATCTGCAGATTTCAGCAATTATGCTCCTTTTCCTTAGAAATCAAGATTTGAAGCCCCCTAACACATAGTAAATGAGCTTTGTTCTTTTCACTTCAGGTGTCCAAGAACAAATCAGTTTTTTAGCCAAATATTTCAAAGATCTGTCTAAACTCATTAAGCTTAGAACGTGGAATTGCAGGATCGTTTGAGAACGGGTTTTCTGTGTGATTGCTGCTCTAACTGCTGTTTCTGTCCACAGTGAACAAGGTTTTGGATTACCACTAACTGAAGATTCCAATTTAGCTATTTTGTAATGTCTCTGCCAAGAGACTCTCTAGTATCGTTATTTGCCCCATTTTATTCTTCACTTTTACCTTTTCTGTAAGGATACTATAAAAGTAAATCCAGATATGACACCCAATAGATATGCAATTTAGCTCAGTTAAGATCCTCGTTCAGAGTCCAAAATAATTAACATTTAAAATGTCAGCATCCTTAATATTCATGTAGGTTTAAGATCGAAATTTGAAAGTTGTAAGAGCTAAGGTTCGTAAGTCAGCACATCTGTTAGAGATCAATAAGACTTAACATAAAGCAGGTTTGATGTTTCCCATGACCTTTAGTTTGTGAATGACAAGATATCTGCAAAGAGATTAAGAAACTTGGCTGAAATTAAATAGTAGTGTCAAAGCTAAACCCAGAAACCAAGATTGTCTCCTGATTGCTACTAAAGTTTTAAATTCAAATGAAATAAGTGACCTTAAAGCTCTTGGCACTCCTAATTACTGAGCTATAAATAGATTAGACTTCAGCACTGGGAGAAACTGCCTCTAGGTTTTGCATTGCAAATATGGGAAACAAACATTAACTTCTGATGATGTTAAGTCTGGATTGGAGATCCCCTTTTAATTGAGATTTTGGACACACTACTTATGCTGTGATTCTGGGCTTGCTCAAGGTGATGAGAAACTTCTCAAATACATAACTATTTGGGGAGTTCACAGGTAGATAATTAAGTGCTTCCGTTTAAAATCTGATTAAATATTTTGAATACACTCATAAAATGTTTTTGTTAACTATTTTTGCTTTATAATATTCAGAATCTGGGGAAGCTGGGATGGCTCAGTGGGTTAAGCGCTCACTTTGCAGCGCCAGGGACCCGGGATCGAGTCCCGGCCCCGGCCCGTGCGGAACCATATGCTGAACTGGGAGCTCCCCCAGTTCAGTTCTCTCTCTGTCTCTGTATCTCTCTCTCTGTCAAAAATAAAATAAATAAATAAATAAATAAAATATTCAGAATGTCTAGTAACAATATGAATTGTTGACTGATTTTCAGTTCTAGCTCATTAATAGCAGTCGTATTAGAATAGTTTTCCAGTGGTGACAAGTAATCTGCCAAAAGATGACACTATTTTGTCTCATTAAATCCAAAATTTGGGATAGCCCATTGAATAAAGGGGTTAGTAATTATTTGAAAAGCAACTAAAATTTAAAAAATGACCATGCCCCATATATAATCTGGCAAAGCAATTTCTGAACCTGAAAAAAAAAAAAAAAAATCAAGTCAAACAATAGGAGCTTGAATTCGTGGAGGTGGGAGGTGAGGAAAAGGAATTTTTGTCATCCAATCAGGAGAAGAGTGTGATTCTCCAGTGGTAAACGACTCAGACTCTTGTAGATTTATTTTATTTCAATAATCTTACGTCTGTTAATATATATGCTCAGCTTAAAGAAAGAGAACCTTATGGTAAAGTGTAACTTAATTAAAATGTATGGCTCCAACTTTTCTTTTCTCACCATATTTCATAACCAAATCAGGCCCTCAAGGACTTTTATCCTATTTCTCACTATTCTAAAGACGTATGTTTTTTGTAGCTGTAGATAGTGTTTTCTCTTGGAGAAAACACTCATTTCTTCATACAATCTTTGCTCATTGATGGCTTCATCTGATAAAGAAATTGATGCTTAATTTATGAGGCTAATTTGAGTTTCGTTAATAATGAGAAGCTATCCTGTTTTCATAAAAAGGAAGGGGAAAAAAAGGAAAATAAAATACAACATAAAAAAAGTAGAGGAAAAGAAATTCTCAAAGGGATACTGTTACATTTACCCAAACCCAGATATCAGAAAATAACTCTGATGAACTTGATACATATTTTGCTAAACTAATACTGGAATAAAAATATGAAATGAAAGTGTGCACATGGTGACAAAAAAAAAAAAGGTTAATGCTACTTAGTCTACATAAAATTTCAGACACATCCTGGACTCCATTGGCATTATCTTACCTTGCTGATTAAGGATTGTCACAGACATTGCCAAATATACCCTCCAAAGTAAAACCATCCCTATTTAATTACTACTGTGGTTCTCGAGTAGGGATGATTTCACTCCTGAGGAATATTTGGTGACGTCTGGAACCATAATCTCATATTTGGCTCTCACAATTGGGAGGATAATAATTTAGTGGGTAGAGACCAAAGATGTTTCTAAACATTCTACAATACATAAGACAGGTCCCACAACAAAGAATTAACATGCAATAAAATGTCAATAGTGCTATGGTGCAGAGATCTTGTTCTCAAGTTATCCAACATATGTAAAAAAATGAATTAAGAATAAGTGAGTGGAATGCCAGGATAGCTCAACGGGTTGAGCACTTGTCTTGCAACTGTGAGGTCTGGGGATTGAATCCCAACCCTGGATCATGCAAACCCATGTGCTGAACTGTGGTGCACAAGGCAACCACATGGATGGCTATGGAGACCCAACCCTCTCATGCGGGAGGCCCGCAGTTCAGTTCTGACCCTGATTGTGCCCACATCCACCTGTGTGGAATGAAATCATGTCACAGATAATGATGTGCAACTATGGAGACTGCTTTGCTCCCCCTTACCTCTCGCCTCTCAAACAATAAAATCTTAAAAAGAAAAGACTGAGAGTAAGGATCAAACTCCCCTCTCAGGTACTTTATAACTTCTCCTGTTCATACTGGACTGCACATTGCATTGGACAGTGTAGAACACATTGCCACGTCTAAAAAAAATAGACAACAAAATAGCCACCAGCCACCAGTCCTAGAATTTTGCATTTTGTGAGTATCACAAACTTAATGCAACAGACAGGATGCCTTTTACATCTATTAAATTTTATCTTCATTTGCTTTTGATCTAAATTTGAAATTAGTAGTTCTTTTTCTCCCAATGCTTTAAATGGTAAACACGGTTATTTCGGGGAAGCCGGGATGGCTCAGTGGGTTAAGCACTCACTTTGCAGCGTTGGGGCCCCGCCCTTGTGGACCCACATGCTGAGCTGGGGAGTGACCCCAGTTCAGTTCTCTCTCTGTCTCTGTATCACTCTCTCTCTCTCTCTCTCTCTCTCTCTCTCTCTCTCTCTCTCGCTCCCTCTCTCTCTCTCTCCCTCTGTCAAAAACAATAAAAAATAAAAAAATAAAAATTTAAACATGGTTATTTTACTTCTAATATTTTGATTTTATTTTTTATAGGTGGCATTAGAGTGAATTCATAAATAGACATATCCACCTACCTTGTAAATATATATCTTTAGTCAGTGTATATCTTAGTGCATAATTAGTTTGTATATTTTAAAATTTAACTTAGCTTCATCCTACCATGGAATGGAGTAATGTTCATGTGCATAGATTAAGAATAATTATTAAAATATTGGTGGTATTTTAAGTTGTTAAAATACCTGCAACATTAATATGGAGACAGGTGACATAGGATGCACATTTTTGATAGTCAAATGAAAATCTTTATAACATTCCACAAATTCTAGAATACTTAATCCATATAATTTCTGTGAGATACTTTTGTAATATTCTAGATACTGTAAGAAAATTGATGTCCTGAAATTTTTTATTTACTATCTTTATGGTGTTAACAGCATTATTAAATGGTAGCACAAAGGGAATCAGGAGGACAGCAGGGAATCAGGAGGACAGCAGGAAATAACTATTATTTTAAAAACAATTAAAGAACTATTATTATTTTATGTGTGGCCTTTTCTCCTTTAAAGTTCTGAAAAGCTAGATTTATCTTTTCTAAAAATAAACCACGCACTTAAAAATTCCAAAAATTTATCAAATACATCAGTAAAATCTACTACTCTAAGTCCATAAAATAATTACGCATATTCTCTCTCAACACAACTACTCACACCTCCAGAAAACAGACACTGTAAACAGGAGAGCTAGAAGGTGACACCCCTGATTTAAACTGAGTGAACAAAGAGATGAAGGAGAGGCAAGTAATTACTCCCGTGGGCGTCCCCGTAAGGAAACACAGGAGACGGAGTTGCCACATTGGCCTCTAGGATTCCTAAATGTTCCACCACTGAGGTCACATTTGACCAGAAGGTTCAACTAAAAAATTTGCTATTTACACAAAGCAAGTAGAGAGAAATTCTTCCCCCCCAAAAGAAGACCATGTATTGAGGGAAGAGAATGCAATTCAAGTCAATGAGCATTGGCTGCACGCCCACTCCGTACATTTGCCAAGATAATAGCAAAAAAAACCAAAAAAGAGTTGCTCTCTGCAGTGAGTGATCACAGGCGTATAGGGCTTATTGCTAATTATCTTCATCTTTATAATCTATTCAGCTTTCAGAGCCTTGTTATTTCAAGTTATAGATGGAGCACACTCGTTTTATTTACGGCAGTGAATAGGACAAGAGCGATTACTTGAATTCATTTTACGAGTGTTGAATATAAAGAATTGGTAACTACCATGTTGCATTTAGAGTTGGTGATAAATTCACCCTTCCTCAAACTCTATAAGGATTTTGCTAGGTTAAAATCGCTCCTGCAATTTGATTTCAAATTTGGTTTCTTTTTCTCTCATGGAAAGCCCGAGTGATTTGAAAAAAAAAAGAAATATATTCTTCATAGTTTGGTTCATATTTGGCAGCAATAGCAATAAATGCTAAATTTCAATAGTGCTTTGAAGTTGACAGTGAGATTTCTTTTATATCCTCATTTAATAAATCATTTTTATATATACTGGAGTGATATTGGTTCATAAAATTACATAGGTTTCAGGTATACACTTGTACAGATATATTGTTTATGCATTAATTTGTGTGCTCACCACCCAGAGGCAGTTCTCCTTGCATCACCATATATTTGATGCCTCCTCCCTACTCTCCCACTCCCCTCCCCACAACCCTCAGGTAGCTACTAAACTATTGACTGTGTCAATGAGTTTTTGTTTCTTTGTTGCTTTCAGTTTTATATTCCACCTGTGAGTGAGGTTATGTGAGTCTTGATTTTTTTCTGTCAGGCATATTTTACTTAGCTTGATGACTTCAGTGTCCATCCATGTTGTTGCAAATGGCTGTATTTCATCCTTTCTTATACCTGAGTAGTATTCCATCATATAAATGTACCCCAACTTCTTAATCCAGTCGTCTATCAAGGGACACTGGTTTTTTTCCATGCCTTGGCCACCGTGAACAATCATGTGATGAATATTGGGGTACGTATGTCTCTGCAGATTAAATTTTGGGAGCAAATACCCAGAAGAGAGATTGCTGAGTTATATGGGAATTCTATTCTTAATTTTTTGAGGAATCTCTATACTATCTTCCACAGTGGTTGTACCAGTTTACATTCCCACCAGCAGTGTATGAGGGTTCCTTTTTGTCCACAGCCTCTCCAGCACTTGTTATCCCTTGTCTTGTTGATTATAGCCATTCTAACAGGTGTGAGGTGGCATCTCACTACGGTTTTGATTTGCATTTCTCTGATAGACAATGAGTTGAACATTTCTTCATACACTTGTTGGCCGTTTCTGTGTCTTCTGGGCATATGTGTATGTTCAGGTCCTCTGCCCATTTTCTAATGGGGTTAATTAATTTTTGTTGTTGAGTTGTGTGAGTTCTTTATATATTTTGGATAATAGTCCCTTACCAGAGGCATTGCTTGCAAATATGTTCTCCCGTTCAGTTGGTTTCCTCTTTACTTTGTTAATGCTTTCTTTTGCTATGCAGAAGCTTTTTATTTTTACATAGTCCCATTCATTGATTTTTTCTTTTACTTCCCTGCTTTTGAGGTCAGCTGCATAAACTTCAGTGTGAATCCTAGGGTCTATAAGTTTAGTACTCATGTTTTCTTCTATGCAGTTTATTATTTCAGATCTTACGTGGAGGTCTTTGATCTATTTTGAGATAAGTTTGGCATATGGTGACAACTCATTCCACGTTCATTCTTTTGCATATGATTTTCCAATATTTCCAGCACAATTTACTGAAGAAGCTTTCTTTTCTCTACTGTATATTTTTTGCTCGGTGTCAAATATTTTCTGTCCATAGATATGTGGGTTTATTCCTGGGTTATCAGTGCTGTTCCATTGGTGTGTGTGTCTGCTTTTCTGCCAATACCCATACCGTTACAATTACTGAGGGTTTGCAATATAGATCAAAATCAGGGAGTGTGATGCCTCCAGTCTTATTCTTTTTTGTGTGTGTAGAATGGCTTTAGCAAGTTGGGATCTTGTGATTCCATACAAATCTACTCTGTGCCATTTATTGTTGAGTTGATTCCTTTTACTTTTATGGTGATGAGTGATATATGAGGATTTTCTATAGCCATTTTATCTTTTTTTTTCTCATAGCTTTGTGTTTTGCTTTGTTTTCTTTGCTTTTCTTTTTCTGTTGATTATTTTAGTTTGATGGTATTCTATGATTAGTCTTTCTTTAACCATTTTTTTCTTTTTTTTT
>PVKE010033398.1:0-17958 GCA_004027555.1 Craseonycteris thonglongyai
AAACACATATCTATCCTTATAAACATGCTTTCCTTGAGTGAAAGTCAGTGACTAGTCCTTCAAATGTCTGCTTCAATCTCCTTTCTTAGTTCTTTGTTTTTTAACTAATCTGTGAGTATTGCAGTGCCTCAAGATTCAATTTTTGCTCTTTTTTTCTTCTCTAATTGCATTAACTCCAAACATTACCTTATTTCTCCCTATTATTTAAATGCCATTTAAAGAAGATGTTCACATTTTTAGTCCTTATCTTCTCTCTGTAAGCAAGACCCAGATATCTAAAACAATATTCAATGTCTCAGTTTGGATGCCAAAAAAACATCTCAAAACCAACATGCCCATAACAGTCTGTTTAGATTTATAACTCTCCAAACATTTTCTTCCTGTAATCTCTATTTCAGCAGTTGATAGTGGCATTAAATCCAGTGGATTGACCCTGAAACTGAGGCATCATGCTTGACACATCTTTCCTTTATTATGGTACATATTTCTGTATTCAATCCACCACAAATTCTTTCTACTCTAACTTCAAAATCATATCTTCAATCTATAACATTTCTCCCACCAATGCTATAAAACTACTCTGAGTTAAGTAGGATTGCCTCTTACCTACTATAGTTGACTACTATCTGCTCTGCTAAATTCTACTCTTACTCTTTTCCAATCAATGTCCTCATCCTCCGTAAACTGGAAATAAGATCAAACTATTCTCCTACTTTCCAACTAGCTCTTAAAATTCATCTTGGTTTATATAACTTTCTATTATCAGGCAATTTGCCTACCTTCAGATTCATCTTCATCTCTGTACTCTTGTTTTTATTTATCAAGCACATTTTACAACATCTAGCACTACTGATGACACTCATATTGGATTTAAACTCGGGAATGTAGATAAAAATTCTATTATTTCAAACATTTAATGACCATGTGTGCCTGTTATCATGTTATTTTAATAAGCTATGCTTTATTTTTCTGTCTACTGTATCTGGAAGCTATTTTTGATCACTGTTTTACTTCTAAAGCTGATTCCTGCAGAAGGTGCACAGTTATTTAACTATCTTACATTTAAATAATACTTATTTTCATTAGCATCTTCAAATATTGTTTACTAATGGTTAGTTAATATTACTGGGAAGTAAAAAAACGGACGTTCTATAAATATTTAAATTTTAGTGCTAATACACTTCTAATAATCTTGTGGTACTGGACATTAGATTTGCAAAGTATTTTCAACATGTGAAATTTTTGAACTTAAGATAAACTGTGGTAATGCTGAGAGGTAACCACTCTGATAACATACAGGTCATAGTGTGAAAATTAATTATGCATGAATATTTCCTGAGTATGTCAGATTTTTAAATCAATGTGTATTCATGAGAAGAACTTAGTGTGGTAGAATAAGGGTAACAGCTGCTTTTTAATCATATGTAGAAATTATGATTCTAATCTGTTATATTTAATAGTACAATGCATCTGAAAGACTGTAACACTAAGTATTCATGTTAGTAAGCATTTTTGTATAATAAGCATCACTAAAATAACTCATATTTTATGTTTCTACAAACAGATTGGAGTTTTTAGTGCACACACACACACACGCACACACACCCACTTCCCCACACTGGGCTCATTTCATTGCCAAAAACTTGGCACTAGCAAATAATCTTAACTTGGGCTTGATAAAACATTTTTACCTTTATTTTCTTAGCTCTTCAAGTTAGCCATCCATGTCCCTATAACGTGGGTGGAAGCCTTGACTCTGGAGAAAAGACATACCTAGGGTAGAAATCAGGAATTAATGCCTTCTTTCTTCAGACACTTTCAGTGAGAGAGTGTAATCATTGTTACTAGAGGAAACAGCAAATCTTACCACATTAAATGTTAAAACAGTTTTGAAAATGGTGGCACTATTGACAACACCACTGTCCATTCACACGTCTGTGGTTATGGTATTAATATATATTATTTTAAAACTTAACACTCAGAATTTCAGATAAATATTTACCCATATCCACTATTGGAGTCCAATAAACTTAACTTTACAATGTTATTTTAGGAATACGTATATAAGGAATAATAAAGGGATATTGAAAATCAAAAATCAACAGGAATTTTGCAATAATTTAAACATAGTAAATACAAATTTTTATTCCAGATATTCCTGATTTTAAAGACATGTTGCAAAATGATATCCAAAACAACCATTTCAGGGTTATGAAAATGAAAATCGACTGAAGACATTCAATAAACTGGGAGGTGGCTATTAATGAAAAAGCCACTCTGTCACGTTATTGCCTAAAAGAGCTCTTATTTTCCAAGTAGCTCTACAATATGGTGGCTTAACCAGAGTAGGCTGGCCATGAAAATCAGCAACTATCTTAAATTAGAGATGTCACTAGATTAGAACAAAGTGTAAATCACTTGATATCCACAGGAATTATCGCTAATAGTAGCAACCACATTGATAAAGAATGGAAAAAATGAGAGATTCAAGGAGCCTCAAATTGTGGTTGTAGTTATCGCAAACATTAGCCAAATAACCAGTTGTTTACCAGGAAGATCCAGAAAGAGGAGGATTTGCTAAGCTTATCAGACAAGTCTGGCTGACTGAAATAGCTTTATGTAGGCACAGGAGAGGCTGGGGAGGGCAGTTATCTACTCCTCAAACACATTACTAATGTCTACATAACTGTGTGCACATGCAGAGAGATTGCAAAACAGTGAGGTGCAAAGGAAATGCTAGGAAAGACTTGAAAATGACCTGAAACTTGAAACTACCTTGAAACTCAAACAGATCATTCACAAAGGGTGAAAGTCTCACCAGATTTTTTAAAACAACCTCCATTGACTGTCCAGTAAGTTATGTAGATACAGGAATGACTTTTACAGAACTGTACTGCTACTGCTACTGCTACTACCGCTACTTCTGCTGTTCATCATCCTCATCATCATAATAGTGATATCAGTAGTCACACACCACGGGTAAGAAAGTTCTAGAGATACAATCAGAATTGCTACAATATAGTGTTATCAAAGCTTAGTTTTCAACAACCACTACTACCACCACAAAATAAATATAACATGAAAAAACAAACCGAAAATTGTGACACATACTCAGAAAAAGAACATTTCTCTGAGGGGTGCAGATTCTGGTCTTTGCAGATAAGACTTCAAAGGAGTTATTACACATATATCCAAAACATTAATGGAAAACTATGCTTAAATAAAAGAAGGAAAGTATGTTTTCAGGTGTCCTTAACCCCCAGGTCATGGGTTGGGACTGGTCTGTGGCCTGTTAAGAATGGGGCCACACAGCAATAGGTGAACGTCAGGTGAGCAAGTGAAGCTTCGCCTGTATTTACAGCTGCTTGTGTTACCACCTGATCTCTGCCTCCTGTCAGATATCCAGCAGCCTGGCCTTAGATTATCTCAGAAGCTCAAACCCTATTGTGAACTGCGTATGTGAGGGATCTAGGTTGCATGCTCCTTAGAGAATCTAATGCCTGCTGACCAGAGGTAGAGCTGAGACAGCGATTCTAGTGCTGGGGAGCAACTGCAAATACAGATGAACATAAGCAGAGAGGATTGACTGCACAGAAACCATAATAAATCAATTGCTTGCAGACTCATATCAAAACTTTGTTTGCTTATTTATTTATTTATTTATTTATTTTAATTGTTTTTGACAGAGAGAGAGAGAGAGAGAGAGAGGAGAGAGATACAGAGACAGAGGGAGAACTGAACTGGGGGAGCGCCCAGTTCAGCATATGGGTCTGCACGGGCTGGGGCCGGGACTCGATCCACGGTCCCTGCCGCTGCAAAGTGAGCGCTTAACCCACTGAGCCATCCCGGCTTCCCCTTTTTAAATTTCTTTCTTGTTTGTTTATTTATTTATTTGTTTATTTTAATTGTTTTTGACAGAGAGAGAGAGAGAGAGAGAGAGGAGAGAGATACAGAGACACAGAGAGAACTGAACTTGGGGAGCTCCCAGTTCAGAAAACTTTGTAAGTATTATTTGACAGTTAAGCTGTATCTAGTGCTTGAATCATCCCAAAACAACCCCTGCTCCCAGGTCTATGGAAAAATTATCATTTACAAAACTGGCCACTGGTGCCAAAAAGTTTTGGGACCACTGATTTAAATGACCCAACAAGAGAGAATATTCACAAGATATAGAAATTATAAGTAGGATCAAATGAAATTTATAGATTTGAAAAGTATAGAACAAGTTACAATTCAGTTGAGTAAAATTAATACAGCAGAATTAATAATCAGTGAACTTGTAGATAAATAGAAATGATTTTGTCTGGAAAAAAAGAAAAAAAAAAGAAATGTTATGAGCATCAGTGTCCAATGGGTCACATACAAGTATGTGCATATTGTAAGTTCTTGCTGATAAAAAGAAGAGAGAGAAAAAATTGGGGGGGGGGGGATATTGGCTGGCTATTTCTGAAATTTGATGGAAAATATTATGTGCAGACCAAGAAGCTTATTGAATACCAAGTAGGAAAAATACAAACATATTTACACCTAGACACATCATAGTCAAACATGTAAAAGACAAAGACAAAATTTTTAAATCAGGAAAAAAAAATGTCTTATTCCATAGAGGAGAACAGCAATATGCTTAATGACTAACTTCTCCTCAGATATAATGAAGTCAAGAGGCATTAGAGAAAGACATTTCCAAAGAGGGGAAATGAAAGAATTTATTGCTGGCAGAGTTTTTATGTGAGAAATATTAAAGTAAGGCTTATAGGCTCAAAAGAAAAATAACAACATCATAACACAAATATTCATAAATACACGAAGAGCACCCAAAATGGTAAACATGTGGGTAAATATGAAAGTCCATATTTGAAGGCAGGCTGATAATTTGTCTCCACTTAAATAGAAAATGAGTGGGAAAAGATATCTTAATAATATAAAATATATATACCTGCATCATTTATTGTCAGTTTCATAATTATTTTTCTACAAAATCACCACACATTCAATACACTTCTGCCAACATTGCACTCATTTCTGAAATCTGTCCCTTAAAAAAAATCAATGTTTTATTTTTCAAACCATTTCCTCACTGTAGACTTCACCTCTTCATCACAGTTGAACCACCTTACCCAGTATCTTGCTGTACTCACCTTAACTCATTGATCACCATATACAGCTTGCATTTGTGTGTGAATTTTGATTGGAGGAACATTTTTCCCTGTGAAGAATTCAGGTGATTGCCTGAGGGAAGGGGAGGAGTGGGGAGGGAGAGTTGGGAAGGGGGGGAAGTGGGACTGGATACTGGATATATGGTGATGGAAGGGGAACTGATTCTGGGTGGTGAGCACATGATGCGATGCATGGGTGATGTGATGTGGACTTGTACATCCGGAAACTATCTAATTGTTACCAATCAATGTCACCCCATTAAATTTAACAATAAAATTTAATAAATAAATAAAAGAATTCAATAGGAGAGTATGCTATTTGAACCAAAGAGTGTCTGAACACTCTTCCATTTCAGTGTGCTCTGGGTAAAACATGTATTGTATGTGCAAAGTCAAGAATGATAGAGGGGAAGTACATAGAACCAGTTATATCCAGATATGTCTAATGTAACAAAGGATATTACAGTGGAGGCAATATTTATCAGCCCACCCTCAGATACTATTTTTTCCTTAAGAAAATGAAACTTTTCTTAAGTTTAAGTATTATGATTGCATAAAATAATAACACACTATATTGGTTTGTATTGGTTGGTTTATAACATACATAGATTGACGGAGCCTGCCATCAGTGTCGAACAGTCCCGGAGCAAGGTGTGAGGATTAAAGAAAACCAAACAGCATGGGATTGGGAGGGCTGTCAGTATGCAATCATATTCCAGCCCCGAGTTTATTTTTATAGCTTCTTTTATAGTAAAAGAGTACGTGCATAGCTACATGGCTACAGAGTAAAAGTTAACTTGACATAAAACAGAGATTATTTTTCTCAGGACTAAGCAGAGATATCATGTCTACAGAGCAATTGTTTAATTCATTGCAAAACAGCAATAATTGGGTGACTAAATGGTCAGAGCATTCTTGGGAGAAGAACTGACTGGTACATTAAAGATGAATAATAAACCATATCAAATCCAAGTCTAGAAGGTCAGTGGAGTTTTCTGCCTATCTCCAAGGCCCCAGAGTTAGTTGTGCTCCAGCCAAGCAGAAACGTTCCAGTACCCTCCCGTAACTCCTTGAGGGGAAAGGGGAAGAGAAGAGAAATTCCTATAGAAGAGTTGGGGGGATGAGGCTCTGTGCCTCATCTCTTATGTTCCCCATATATTATTCTGATGGCCTCTATGTGACTGTGCCTGTCTTAGGTTGTTCTTCCCTGAGGAATCTTACCCATCATTGACTAACCAGCCATCCTGTGGGGCCATACAAGGTGAGGGAACTTCTCAGACATGTCTTTTCATTCTTGCCAACTGACCTCAGTGGCCGGTGAGTGTTTTGTCTAACTCACCAGCCTGCTCCTGACAATAGATGCAATGTGTATGACAATGACAGCAGAAAGGAGAGTAAGAAATTAAGCTATAATGAACAAAACTTTCCATAATTTAAAGAAATAAAGCTATTATAATTTTAAATAAATGTTATTTAAGTGCATATTACTGTCCCTAGAGTAACGATTAAGAAAATAATTTTTAATATTTATATTATTTATAATAATATATATATATATATATATATATAATATGGAAAGAAAGAGGTCTATTTAAATAAAAATATATAAAATTTGAATAGACCTTTCTCCAAATAAGACTTATAAATGACCAGTAAAGTCATGAAAAAAATGCCTAATACCTTAAATTATGAAAATGCTTATGAAAACAAGACACTATTTCTTTTCTTAATAGAACGGCGACAATGAAGTGATGTCATTCCTTGAGGACACTTGTCCAGACACTTGATACCAATATAGTTACACCAGAATGCTTGGATATTCATTTTCTAGGGCTATTGTTACAAATTACCATAAATTGGGTGGCTTAAGACAAAATGTTATTCTGTCACTGTTCTAAATTTCAGACATTCAAAATCAAGATGTCAGCAGTACAACAGTTCCTATGAAGATTCTAGAAAATTATCTTTTCTTTTATCTTTCTGTTTCTGGGGGTTTCTGGCATTCTTTGAATTTTAGCTACATAATCCAATCTCTGACTTTTTCTCTCTCTGTCTCTGTGTCCTCTCCTTTTCTTTCTTTCTTTTTTTTTAATTTTTTTTTTTTTGACAGAGAGAGAGAGATACAGAGACAGAGAGAGAACTGAACTGGGGGAGCTCCCAGTTCAGCATATGGCTCCACACTGGCCAAGGCCGGGATTCGATCCTTGGTCCCCAGCGCTGCAAAGTGAGCGCTTAATCCACTGAGCCATCCCGGCTTCCCCATCCTTTTCTTATAAAGATACATGTGATTGGATTTCAATTTACCATAATCCGGTGTTATCTCATTCTAATCCTTAACTAATTATATCTTCAAAGACCATATATCCAAATAAGATCACATTCTAGGTAGTATGCAGGTAGATATGAATATTTTTTAAGATTTATTTTATTGCTTTTGACAGAATGAGAGACAGAGACAGAGAGAAGGGGAGGGCCCAGAGCAGTCTCCATAGTTGCATGTCATCAGTTTTCAACATGCTTTCATTTCACACAGGTGGGTGGGGCTGCACGGGGCAGGAACCTGGGCTGGGGCCTCCAGTATGGGAAACATGCTCCTGCATGGGGCCTCATGCTGTGAGAAGCATGCCCTGGGTGGGAACCAAACTGGGGGAAGCATGCCCCAGTTCAGCATGTGGGTCCACATGGGCTGGGGCCAGGACTCAATCCTGACCCCAGGGCTGCAAAGTGAGTGCTTAACCTGCTGAGCCATCCCAGCTTTCCCTAGGTATGAATTTTAAGGGGACACTATTCAACTCACTAGCTTACAACAGGTAATGGTAACAATTTATAACTTCTGGAATTGGAACCATGGGCATCACTCATATTATCTCAGAATGCCTAACTTAACAATATGGGATCCTACAGAATACTGTCTCAGGATGGGACACCATTTGAAAGAATTTTGACATTTGGCTAATGGCCATGGTGTCCATTTAATCAAGTACATGCCACATAACTGGAGGCAGCTAGATAATAGAACAATGGAATACTCTTTTGTAGGCAGAGCTGATATGTCAACTAAGGTGCAATATGAACGAATGACCATGATGTACAAGTGATCTAACAGTTTCTATAAGAATGCTGGGGCATTTCATCTCCTGTACTCCATACCCCTGTCACACTCTCAGGAGTCTGCTATCTAAAATTGTTCACAAGAGAGTCCCATACATAAAAACATTGAAGCAAAATGAAAAAATAAATAAATAAATAAAGGTTACATAGTGGAAGAAACAACTCCATTGAAGCGCTTAGTAAAATCCTTTTAGGTGCTACATTATTATGCTCACAGTAATTAATGAAATCAAATTAACCTTATAAATATACATTTAAAATATTTAAGAGAGCTTTGCTCATATTTTTTTCTCATAGATTTTGATAACAAGAAGCATAAAGATTTAAAGCTACTCAATATAACACATTTGTACTATGAGCATCCATAAATACTTAACTTAAAAAAGCCCCATTTTAGCAATTAGGAAAAAAAAATTCTTGCAAGAAAGAATATTATAGAAGAGCTATAACTCACACATATGTCTCATCTCATTCTTTGGAAACTGATTCAGTCAGAGAGCCAAGAAAAATATTGAATTAAATCAAAGTTTGCATGGTTTATGAACCAGGAAAAATTGAATGTATTAAACACAAAACTGCAAGAGCTACCCCTTTTGAATAAAGCAGCAGACATTTTTTGTTGGTCAGTTGCCCTAATGAATACAGTCTATTAATTAAAGCATGACCCTAGCAAAGTGACTTTTATAATGAAAGAAAATAGTTGACAGGAAGTAATAAATGTGTGTCAATGTGTCTTTGAAAGCTTATAAAAACAAAAGAGTAATATTTTAGAAGGAACTATGTAAAAATAAAATTTATAGGGTTAATTGAATTGTGAGTAGATTTGCTAAGAAGAAATTTAATTGCTCTTACCTACTTTAGCAATTGAGACTTTCTTGATAGTTTGCCTAGCACTTGGTGAGACTTTTTATTTTATAGATTTTTTCTGAAATGAAAGTAGCTGAAATAAGTTAAACTATGATTTTTATTTTAAATTTAACTGAAAACTGTTCAGAATGCTATTGATTGTACCATCTATATATATACATATATATATATATATATATATTTATACACAAACATACATTACATGTTATGTATATATTTTAATGTCCTTAAATAACTCAATTTCCACAGAATTCATGGTTAATAGGCAAGTTCATTTGGGGATTCTGTAGTAGAAACAAAAGCAAACAAAGCATAATTTAACTGGATGTATTTAAATAAGCCAAACTAATACCTTTGATGTAATTTTTGTTTGGTGGCATTTATTTTATTTACTCTAATCAGTAGTAATTTTTTATATGGGTGATAATGTCTTTATGTAATTGTTATGCATTACATATAGCAGATCAAGTGTACTAATAGTACTTCTTAGAGCCATTTATTACATGTGTAACTTTTATATGCTTACACATTTTAGCAGATGGTGCATGTAAGAGTTTTCTCTTAAGTATGTGTATTTGTGTGTGTGTATGAAAGTTTCTTATAACCACTTGTATATATAAATTATTTTTTTCTGAACACAGACAAATCATCATGATTTTGTGCATTGCCTTTTTAATTCCTTGGCAGTTTTTATGGCATAACCTCTATTCAATAAATGTGTGACAATATTATGTTTGCATTATATTGTTGAGCTGCTTCATCAATGTTATCTGTTGAGCATGAGAGGAGATATATAAGGCATATAGACAAAAAATAGCTATATTGGTTGATGTGTTTGATAGAATGTTAGATACATAGATTGATCAGCATAAGATGGATGATAGAAATACGGGTGAGAGAGAAAGAGAAAGAGTGAGGGAGTAAGAGGGATGACCACATGGCATTTTAAAGCACGGCTTCCTAAATCTGATCTCTGGATTTGGATTACTTCATTTAGAACCCTTGCCACTCATTGACTCTATAGTGATGAGAAAGCCATTACATATTTTCTAAAGCTAATTTTCTTCTCCAAATTAAAAAAAAATGGTAATAATTAAAAACAAAATAAGAAAGCCAATCAAACAAGGTGAATAAGTGTTGTTAAAAATAGTTATACTATATCAGGGCTAAATATTTTCACCAAACTACTCATAGTGACTTCAGTGTTCCTTAAAACTCAAAATACTGACTACTATAATTAGAGAAAAAGGGTTTTCAGAAAAATGTGGAGGAGATGGTTATATTTTATGAGCCATTCTTATCTTTATTGGCATAATCATTTTCTACATTAGCTCAAAGACCACATATCCCTGAAACACAATATAAGGAGGCATTTCATTTTGAGGAATGAGAGTAAAAACATGCAGTCTTGATCAATAAGAGAAGGGAGGAGGCTTCAAAGGAAAGGAACAATCTTTGAGGTGTGCACATCAGTGATTAGTTGTGTTTTTCGCTTATGTTCTTGAGTTGATATGTCAGAGAATTAAGCAGGGATCAGAACAAGAGAATATATATTTGTAGATGATGTGTTTTGAATAATTAACTTCCTTGGTGATAACTGTATGGATATATTCAAATTAGGTTTTTTCTGTCTGTGAGGGAGAAGCTTAGGGAAAAAAAATTTAAATTCAGGGTTACAATAATTGCTTAAAAACAAGATATGGAAGACTACAGATGTTTTTATACTTCTCTTGGCAATGATTCTGGCAAGAAGAGCCTCCATGTACATGGATTCCTCATTCTATGTGGAGGGAATTCATCCAGAGAAACATTTCTACCTGTCTGCTGTGCCTCTTAGTCAAGGAAGTGAATCATAACTATTGGTACACACTTCTTGATTGGATGGAAGAAATATATTAACAGCAGACAGAATTAGTGTATTACTCATGTTCTTCTTTTATTGCTCTTCCCCTTTTATTGCTAAACTGTTAAATGGTACCAACCCTTATAATATCCACTTTCCCTAGCACAGATAACCTGGTGTCAAGAATGGTGTTGGTAGTAATGACGGAGAGACAGTTTGCAAACATTTTGGCCACAGATCTATATGCACTTCACCTAATTAGTTTTCTGTACAAAAGCTGGCATTTTAATTCAATATGACTGTAACAGTACCTTATTTCTTTGGTTAGCAAATATAGTAGACACTTAAATTAGAATATAGACATTATATAAAATTGAAATATGTATAAAAGCTTGAACCATCATGATTTCATTGAATCTAGGGAATATGTAA
This sequence comes from Craseonycteris thonglongyai, assembly GCA_004027555.1. Classification (NCBI taxonomy): domain Eukaryota; kingdom Metazoa; phylum Chordata; class Mammalia; order Chiroptera; family Craseonycteridae; genus Craseonycteris; species Craseonycteris thonglongyai. The sequence goes on from PVKE010033398.1 coordinate 11,410, forward strand.
ACACAACTGAAATAAGTAAGGATATGATGAAAAGATAATAGCAAACTACTGTAAGATTAATAAATATTATTCATTGACAACATTATTTAGAAAATAAGCATTCATTTTACATTAACTAAAACAAAAACTTTAGTAAAATGGAAAAGAGTACTGTAAATATACATAGAAATATAGCTCCATATTTAGAGAGAGAGAAATAAAAGGGATGCTGGGATAGCTCTACAGGTTGAGCGCTTACCTTGCAAACATGGGTTAGGGATCAAACCTGACTCCAGCCCATACAAAGCCATATGCTGGACTGTGGTACAACAGGTAACCACTGGGATGGCTCAGCAGTGAAGGTGCTTACCTCTTACACAGAGGCCCCCAGTTTGGTTCCTGCCCCATGTGGCCCCACATCTACATTTGTGGAATGAAACTATGTCACAACTAATGATGTACAACTATGGAAACTGCTCTGGGCCCTCCCCTTCTCTTTCTTTCTCTCTCACTCTCTCCCTCTCTCTCACACACACCTTCTCTCAAACAAAAGCAATTTCTATACTTGGGCAACATTAGCAAATTTGAATCAAGGAAAAGCATAGAAAAATTAAAATCAGAGTAATAGTGGTCAGATTAACCTAAGATTTCTTGGTTGCAGGAATGTACTTTAGAAAACACAGGACAACATTTTGAAATTTTAGGATAAAAGGTTTTGGGCTGATACTATAACATTGAGGTAAAGTTGTTTTATATATCACTTTAGAAAATCTCACATATTCCACATCTCAGAAAATCTAAGAAATAGTGACTTAGGTCAGGCCCTCTGTCAGGAAAGCCTGAGATAGAAATTACTGTAAAGGGAGTGTCCAGAGAAGAGGAGTAGAGCAGTAGGACAAGGCAAGCCTTGTAACTAAGTAAGGATGTGGTTGCAGTGAGAAGCAAGCCTGAGCCAGGCTTTATTGGGCAGTCAATTGCACTGTAAATTGGACCCACTTTGAGGGCGCACCACTGGCCTTTTATACCCCTGTGTCAACCAGAGAGATCCTGGATGAATGGGAGTCTCAGGAAGAATGGCAGAATGTCCTCCTGGGTGAGACACCTCTCCTTACCTAAGGCCATACTCTGAGGGAGACAAATGGCAGCTATCAGCAGATAACAATCAAAACAGTGAGAAATGGGTTCAGCATCTCAGAGAAGGGTTTTTGCGTAGGTCCAAGGCATTTCTACATTCCCTCCCTTAATAATGCTTAGATGAACTTGTTTATCAATAATACTGATTACTGACATTTTATGTGAAAACTAATGAAAGGATGTTAGTGTAACTAACTGGGACCTTTGCAACTTCAGTTGGTCTTGAGGCTATAACTTGTCTATGTCACACCCCTTATTCTCCTAGAATCTAGATTCCCTTTTTCTGCACTTAACCCTTCAGATGAGCTCTCTGCAGAGCCACTAGATTGAAGCTTTCCTAGTGGGATAAACTGACTGTAGTTATCCTTGAAGGTCCTGAGCTCCAGGTAGCCACCATTGTGTGAGACCCTGATTGTAGGTAAAATCTTTACACTTAAATGTGTCATACTGAAAGCTGTCCCATTGGTTAACCTGGGCATACCCACCTGCTGGTAGGCTACTAATAAATTCTGAAAAGAGTAAAATATAAAGTTTATTCAAAACAAGTGTCATAAAAATTGAAATAGAAGCATCATCAATTTAAATATCTGCTTGAAGGACAACATATATAACATGAAAACAATATTTTTTCAATCCATAACCTGGGTTAAATATTCCCTATTATATTTATGCTGTCCTGGAAAAGTTTGAGGAGGGAGAAGAAAATAAATCTTTTGAATTTCTTACCTTTAAATGGGGTAGAAACTGAAAGAGACAAAGTATGCCAGGGATGTAGCTTGTTATTTCAGTATGCATAGTAATTTAACAATGTTTGTTTCTAAGTAAATGTAAATAGTGAGTGATTTCTAACTAGGATAAAAATCTTGTAGAACACTATAAAAATTATACACACACACACACACATACATATATGTATAAATGTTACAAATCCATTTCATAATAGAAAACTGGAGAAATTTTCATGTAATCACCAAATGATGAAAGAGGTCAAAAGTTCTAAATTTGCCAAAGAAGTCCAAACCTCACATATTTAAAGCTTAAGACCAAGGCATTAAAACAAATAGTTGCATGTTTCTTTATATAAAGGGACTCAACTAGGTAAAAAATGTAAGTAAAGGGCTATGAAAAGATACTTCACACACAAACAAAAATAAAGCACAGAGGGTACTAATAGCATAAAAAGCACAGTCCAAGGCATAAGTTATAAAACAGAGTAAAAATGGTAAATTTATATCAATAAATAAATAGTTCAAAAGTGAATAAAGCTATAATTATCAACTTGTGAACATTAGTACATGCAGTATATAAATACAAAACTTACTTGAAACACCAAGAAAATAAAAGGAAAAAAATATCCTTCTCATGTTGATGGATCAAGAATTTAAAGTAAAATTACTGTATGGAAAATATTAACATCGTTTCTTGGCCTTTTGGCTAAGATTGAGTGTAGAAAATACTAACAAATACATGGTGATGGAAGGAGAATAGGCTTTTGGTGGTGAACAAACAATGCAATATATAAAATGATTTATTATATAATTGTACACCTGAAACCTATATAATTTTACTAACTAATGTCACCCCAATAAATTTAGTACCAAAAAGAAAATGTCAATGAGGGTATTTTCTTGATTATAAAGTGTTTTTATATTAAAAAAAATCTTAAGTAGGCATCATTGCACAATAAATAACAGTGCTATTTTACTAAAAACTATATTAAATCTATGTTATCTTGTAATTAATATCTCCAAATTTATAAATAACATTTATTTATTTTTTTAAATAACATGTTTAATAAGCTTTTAGATTCCTTGGGAAACTGATTTGTCTGCTGAGACAGGGCATAATATATGAGTATGCGGCTGAAATAAAATGGAAGTTTATTCTTTCCTCATATAATCTGAGCATAAAATACATAGAGCTTATATTGGATGTTGTCATGATATTGGCAGACTTTATTCATACTGTGTGGCTACTATTAAAATGCATTTTTTTGTTTGTTTGTTTTTAAATATATTTTTATTTATTTATTTTTATTTTTGACAGAGAGAGAGATACAGAGACAGAGAGAGAACTGAACTGGGTGAGCTCCCAGTTCAGCATATGTTTTCGCACAGGCCGGGCCGGGATTCGATCACTGGGGCCGGGATTTGATCCCTGGTCTCTGGTGCTGCGAAGTGAGCGCTTAACCCACTGAGCCATCCCGGCTTCCCCAGTTACTTTTTTTAAGTTTATTTATTTTATTAATTTTTTTTGACAGAGACAGAGAGAGAGATACAGAGACACAGAGAGAACTGAACTGGAGGAGCTCCCAGTTCAGTATATGGTTCCGCACAGACTGGGGCCGGGATTCGATCCTTGGTCCCCAGGGCTGCAAAGTGAGTGCTTAACCCACTGAGTCATCCTGGCTTCCCCCAGTTTTCTTTTTTAATAAGATGCCTTTTCCTGTTCACATTTCTTCTCATATTAACTTTAAATCCAGTGGGAAGTAAGTAGCTGCAGGAAGATATATTATATATAAAAAAAGCCCTAACAATAAATTTTAATAAAAAAAATTAAGGCTTATATTTTTCTAAATGCTGACTTAATTGGAAAGTATAAAGAAAAATTTCACGTTAAAGTGAAACAGTTGCAAAATTATCTACCCATTTTTTCATATATCTGTTGGTAATCTGTATGGTGTATATCTGTATTAATGTCTATTCAAGTCCTTAGTTGATTTTTAAATCAGATAATTAGTTTTTGCTCTCAAACTGTAGGAATTCTTTATACATTCTGGAGATTAGCTCCTTATGAGACAGATGGTTTGCAAATATCTTTTCCTCTTCCGTAGATGGCCTTTGCCCTTTGATGATCGTTTTCTTTGCTGTGCAGAAGTATTTTAGTTTGGCATAATCCATTCTATCTATTTTTGCTTTTCTTGTCTGCATTTTGGTGTCACATCCTTGAAATTTCCACATCACTAATCATCAGGGAAATGCAAATCAAAACCACAATGTGATATCCTCTCACACCTGTCAAGGTGGTTATTATCAGAATAACAAAAAAGTCTTGGCAAAATTGTGAAGAAATCAGAACATTTGTACACCATTGGAGGGAATACAGGTGCAGTTTCTATGACACTATGAAGTTTCCCTTTAAAAATTAAAATAAAAGTATAGTATGTTCTAACAGTCCCTGTAGTGAGTATCCAAAATAATAAAAATCAGGTTCTCTGAGAAATAGTAGCACTCACAGGTTCATGGCAGGACTACTCATAATAGGCAAGATATGGAGATAACCTAAATATTTATTGACACATGAATGGATAAAGGAAATGTGCTATGTACATATATTGGAATATGACTTAGCCTTAAAAAAGAATGATGTTCTGCAATATGCAACAATATGGATGAACCAAGAGGATGTTATGCTAAGTAATTTAAACCAATCGCAGAAAGACAAATATTGCATGATCTTATTTATATGAGGTATCTGAAATAGAAAAATTCTTAGAATCAAGGGTAGAATGGTGGTTGCCAGTTGTTGGGGAGTGAAGGAATAGGGGAGTTACTAATCAATAGGCATAAAGTTTCAGATAAGCAAGATGAATAAGCTCTAGAGATCCACCATGCAACAGTAAACCTACAGTAAACAATACTGTATTGTACACATAAATTTGATAAGAGATAAATTTCATGTTAAATATTCTTACCAAAAACAACCCCAAAAACAAAAAATAGTTTACTCAGCAGGATAGAAGTGTAACATTCTTTGAATTTGTGTAATTGCTTATGAGCTCCCATTTTCTTTTAGAGATGTAAAAAAGTACCATTGCTCTAAATAGTAACCCCATTATTTCTCACTTCAGTTAATCTCACTGAAATAATTATTGGTTCATATCATTCATCTTAAAATCTGTGGGCCAAATATAAACATGAAATGAGAATTTTGTCTAATTTTAGAGAGGTAAAGTAGTAGTCCATATGTGTTCATTGAGCTCTGGCGCAGTGGACCTTAATCAAACACATCATACTTCTTTCTGCCATGAAATCTGTCAGTTTATATGAAGTGAAATCAATAATGACTTAAAATAATTTTATTGGCATTAAGTTATTTTGAGAGCTGTTTGGATATTGAATCTGTGACCACTGAGTTGTCAACGTGAATTTTATCTGTCAGTATCTGTTCACTGTTCATTATTTTCGTTCTCTACTAAGGATTTGCTGGCATTCCAGCCTTTGGGAGTATGACTGTTATTACACCATTTTACCTCTAGTTCTGTCTTTGTTGCACATGATTTTGATATTAATTGTGTAAGAACTTGATGATATGTCAAGGAAAATAAAGTGGAAAATGCTTACAGCCCCAGATACTTGCTATTAATCTCTTTACGGTCAGGAACCACTCTCACTTTTTTTGCATATAGGCACAGATTTTTAAAAATATTACAACAGTGATAGAATAATATGCTAAATGTATGTGAAATAGTAAACCTAAAAATATCACTGTTGTAATATTTTTAGGTTTACTATTTCACATACATTTAGCATTCTGTAAAAAAGAATAAAAAGTACGTGAATATAGTGCCTATTGTGTGCCAGAGCGTGTTACATGTGCTTTGTAAATAATAATTTAATAGGTAGGAATATTTCATTAATATCACTCATTTTTACACAAAGAAGTCTGCTCACAGAATTTAAGTAAATCCCAAGGATCACATATTTATGAACCATATTTTAATATCATTTTTATTATTTTATATTAACGTATTTAGTATAATATTTATCATGTTTTTTATATCACAGTGACTTTACATGCTCAGTCTTAATTTGAATCAAACCCTAAGTTACTTCAAACTCATGCTTTTTTCTACACTATATGCTTCTCTCATTATTATGGGCAAGAATAGCCCTTATTAAGAAAGAAATAATTCCTGTCAATTTCAGTACTATGATTTTAAAATGTCCCACTCTTTCTTGGTTGGTCTTTTTGTTTTGAATGTTTAAAATAGGTCTTCTTTAACAAATAATTGGAAAATGTTAATCAAGCTATGCATGCTCATCAATAATAATATTTAAAGTAGCAATTCCATTTTAAAAATATGCTTTCCATACAAACCACTGTGAATCCTTTTTATTAATAAGCAGGGGGAAAAATAATAGAGATCCCACCCCACCCAGCGGTGTACTTTGAAATTCAACAGAAGAAGTAGGAAAAGTAGAGAAAAATTACATGATTCCTCAGCTAATATCTGTTTTTCTAAATATGAACAATGATGGCTTAAAATGGTCCCGTTTAAAAGCACAACAGCTGCAACTTTATTGCTTTTCTTGAATTGAATGTGCAGCTTGTAATATGATGTGATCTTCTATTATCTTTTTAATTATTTCTTATTTTCAAGCTGCTAAAATTCAGACATTAAAACAAAGATGACACTTTTGTTTTTCATGTCAA
>PVKE010033399.1:0-17952 GCA_004027555.1 Craseonycteris thonglongyai
CCACCACCCCCCTTTCGGCCGCTGGCTCGAGAGAGCATGCCTCCCATGGGGGAGGCCCCCAGCCCGGTTCCCACCCTGCATGGCCCCCGCCCACCTGTGTGAAACAAAACCATGTCGAAAACTGATAATGTGCAACTATGGAGACTGCTCTGGGGATGGAGACTGCTCTGGGCCCTTCCCCTTCTCTCTCTCTGTCTCTCTCTCTGTCTCTGTCTCTCTGTGTCAAAATAAAATAAAAAGATTTAGTTTATTGGCGGAGGGCCCAGAGCAGTCTCCATAGTTGCATATCATCAGTTTTCGACATAGTTTTGGTCCATACAGGTGGGCGGGAGCCGCACAGGGCGGGAACCGGGCTGGGGGCCTCCTGCATGGGAGGCACGCCCCCCTGAGCCAGGGGCAGGATGGGGGGGGCGAGAACTGAACTGGGGGCCTCCCACATGGGAAGCACACCCCAGTTCAGCATATGGGTCTGCACAGGCCAGGGCTGGGATTCGATCCTCAGTCCTCGAGGCTGCAAAGGGAACACTTAACCTGCTGAGCCATCCCAGCGTCCCCCCCCACCCCTACTTTTTTTTTTAAAAAAAGGACCCAGTAATGCCACTTCTGGGTATTTATCTGAAGACACCAAAAATGCTACTTGGAGGGGACATATGCATACATATGTTCATTGCAGCATTGTTTACAATGGCCAGCATGTGGAGGCAACCTGGATGTCCCTCGATGGAAGAATGTGTAGAGGAGGTGGTACATATATACAATGAAGTATTGCTTGGCCAGTGGAAGGAAATGGATTCTTGACATTTGCAGTGGCATGGATGGACCTGAAGTGTATTGTATCGAGTGTCAGACAGAGAAAAACAGATGTAATGTGATTTTGCTTATATGTGGAATCCAAAGAACAAAATAAACAGAAACAAAGTTATAAATGCAGAAAATATTTTGACGGTTGCCAGATGGGAGGGCAATTGGGCGTGTTGGTGATAGTAAGGGATTAAAAACTATAGATTCGTTGTTACAAAATAGTTTTGGGGGCTAGAGTATAGCATAAGGAACATAGTCAATAATATTGTAATAACTATGTATGATGTCAGATGGGTACTAGATTTGTTGGGGTTATAGGAGGGTGTTGGGGACAGGGTGAAAAAGGTGAATGGATTAAGAGTTACGAAGTGGTAGTTACAAAATAGTCATAGGGATGTAAAGAAAAGCACAGGGAATATAGTAAATGATAATACCTATATATAGTGTCAGGTGGGTAGTAGTTTAGTCAGGAGGATCATATATATATATATATATATATATATATATATAGCAACTACGATGTACATCTAAAAAGGGCAGAAAAGATGAGGGAAATAAGAGGTTCAAATTTCCAGGTATAAAACAGGTAAGTTATGGCATTTAACCTACAGCAGAAGAAATATAATCAATTATACTGTGATAGTCAGGTGGTTGCTGGACTTATCATGGTGATCAGTTTTTTTTTTTATATATTTTTTATTTATTTTATTTATTTCCGACTCCCTCTCATCCAATGAAGAGTTGGAAAAGGTTGTTGGCGGTTACTAGGATTATTATTGTAATGAGGAATATCAGTAAGTATTTTTTATTTATTTATTTATTTATTTTTATTTATTTTATTTATTTTATTTTTATTTTTGAGAGAGAGAGATACAGAGACAGAAAGAGAACTGAACTGGGGGAGCTCCCAGTTCAGCATATGGTTCCGCACGGGCCGGGGCCGGGACTCGATCCCCAGTCCCTGGCGCTGTAAAGTGAGTGCTTAACCCACTGAGCCATCCCGGCTTCCCCTGATCACTTCTTTAGGTGTATAAATGTTGAATAATTATGGTGTACCCCTGAAACTAATATAATATTGTATGTCAGCTATATTTTTAAGAAAAAACAATTTTTTTTTTTAAAGAGAAGACTGTAAAGTACCCTGAAAGAGCTGCAAATCCAGAGGCCCAGCCTTCTGTGGTGGTAACTTACTTCGGGACTACACAGTGGTATTGCTCCAAAGGTGCATTTTCTGTATTGATCAAGAAAATTAACCAGACAAGTCTGTGACTGCTGAACTTGTCCGTATCCCACCTGGGCTATCTTAACCCTCATATCTGCCTACTAGAGCACCTGGTCTCAAGGAGACACATTACATTTGGATAAGACCTATACTATGGCTGGACAGTTCAGTTAGCTTTCCCACTTTATTCTTTCCCTCTCAGATGTGAAAGGGAGCCAGAGAAGGGCTTGTGACCCAGCCTAAAACAACTATGTCTTATTGGGCTCAAGAATGCAGTAAGGGGCTGCTGGGTAGCTCAGTGGGTTGAGCACTTTCCTTGTGGCGGTGGGGCCCGGGGATCAAGTCCTAGCTCCGTCCTGGAAAGACCCATGTGTTGAACTGGGGTGTGCTTCCCAAGCGGGAGGCTCTGTTTGGTTCCTGCCTGGGGCATGCTTCCCATGTGGGAGGCCCTCCAGTTTGGATTTCACCCTGTGTGGCCCCACATCCACCTGTGTGGAATGAAGCTGTGTTGAAACTGATTTTGTACGACTGTGGAAGTTGCTCTGGGCTCTCGCCCTTCTCTCTGTTTTGCTCTGTCAAACATTAAAGAAATCTTATTAAAAAAAAAGAATGCAGTAGGTAAGAGTGCAGACTCTGGAACCACAATGTCTCAGGCCCATGCCCAGACCTGCCACCTATAAGCTGAGGGATCTTAGGAAAGTTGTATTAATGACTCTGTACCTCAGTTTCTTTCCAGTATGATGATAGTAATAACATCTACTGTGGGGTTGCTATATTTAAATGAGATTAAGTATTCAGAATAGTTCAAAGCACAGTGAAGATGCAATACATGTTAGCTATTGTTATTACTGCTGTGATAGATACTATTACCATATTTTCCGGCGTATAAGACGACCGGGCGTATAAGACGACCCCCTAATTTTACCGTTAAAACATAGGTTTAGGCCTATATTCGCTGTATAAGACTACAGCCTCGGAAGTGGGGGGTAGTCTTATACAGCGAATATAGGCCTAAACCTATGTTTTAACGGTAAAATTAGGGGGTCGTCTTATACGCCCGGTCGTCTTATACGCTGGAAAATACGGTAATATGATTTTGAGTAAGAGCCTTTGCTAAGCTATGGTGAAGCTCTCTACCCGCTGGCACTCTATTGGAGTAGGGAGTCAAAGCTTAATGCATAAAGTGTTCTTTCAAGGGATATCAACTGGGAAGTTTTAATAGCTCTAGACAATACAAACCTCAGTACCATTTGTTATGGATGAATGGTTTCCAGAGAGGGCGTATTTTAAAACTTAAAATATTGAAGGTTATTAAAGTTGTGATAATCTATTTATATAAACAAAAGGAAATAAACAGGCAGGTCAGACTGTAAGAAGATACATCTTGGGGTGATCTTCATTTGCCATTTGTTGTGAATTCTATTGTTTTTAAACCACAGACCTGAAAGGTACATCTGTGTGCAGGTACTCTCATGAATCAAAAGCAATGACAAAAACAAACAAACCCATCTCTTGAGATTTCAGAATTTAGATGAAACACTTTGTAGACACAGAGACGACAAGAAAGGGTGGAGGCCCCTATGGCCCCACAGCTCAGGTGGTCCAATTAGACCAGATGTGGTAAGCATTCTCCAATTGGTGAGATGGGCCAGATATTTGTTGGAAAGACTTGAAATCTATAGAACGAGTGAACAATTCCAGCCCTCACTTTGGAAGAGGGCTTATATGTGACTGTGCTGCCACTCATACCATAGTGAATACCTGGATGAATCCTAGAACTAGACACAGGTTCATAATCAGGCCAAGGCCCTAGCCTTTCACTCAGAAACGACTAGTTTACAGTATCACTGATGAGTGATGGAGCCTGCCAGACTTGAGGGGATCAAAGATGTCCCTTGGCCCAAAGGCCCTCTTAGTGGACTACATGAGTATATCTTCTTGGACCTGGCTTCACAGCCCCTAAATTTGGAAGCATTACTATTTTATTTTTTGGCATAATTTTAATATTTGCTTCAGATTGGCAACTTGCATTTTCTCTCCAGCAAGACTTTTCTACATGAACTGTTATGGAGTCATTGTGGGGATTCTCAAGAATACCTATTTAATTTTAGTAGGACCCATTTTCTGAAAATTTGCCTGATTTTCACCTTGTATAGTTTAATGTCCTCTGATAGCACCTTCCCAATTTTTTTTTTCTTGGAAACAGCTTCTTTTTCTTTTTTAAGATTTTGTTTGAAAGTGAAAGAGAGAGACAAAGACAGGGAGAGAGAGAAGGGGAAGGGCCCAGAGCAGTCTCCATAGTTGCACATCATTGGGACATGGCATTCCACACAGGTGGATGCGGGGCCTCCCGCACGGTAGGCTGGAACTTTTGCCTCCGGGCCTTCTGGCAGGTTTGCAATGGTGGGGGACCGGAATCGATATTCTGACCTTGCAAATGCAAGGCAAGTGCTCAACCTGCTGAGCTATGCCCATGGAAAGTTTGAAAAACAGTGCTCCTTTCTATCATTGTCCAATCATACATAATCTGACACCATTCCTTGCATTCCCTTACTTTAACTGATTATTATTATTTTTAAAGATTTTGTTTTTTGACAGAGACAGACAGACAGAAGGGGGAGGGCCCAGAGCAGTCTCCATAGTTGACAGCATCAGTCTCCCACAGTTTCACTCCACAGGTGGGTGTGGGGCTGCGCAGGGCAGGAACTGGGCCAGGAGCCTTCCGCATAGGCCCTGGGAAGAACTGAACTTGGGCCACACCGCAGCTCAGCATATGGGTCCACATGGGCCGGTCCCGGGATTCGATCCTCGGACTCCGGGGCTGCAAAGCGAGAGCTTAACCGGATGAGCCATCCCAGCCTCCCCAACTGATTACTTTTAAATACTCTTCCACTTAAGTTTTGATGAATGCTTTAAGCCCCCCCCCCCAACCTTTATGCTGTTTCCAAAAATAAATTGGTAATAACTCCTAAACACAACAAGAAAGTCGGCTCCACTGCCTCAGGCCTGGTAGCCATTTTCAGACAGAGGGTAGGCTCAGTTTATAACTGAAAAACCCTGCATTCCTACTGGGTCTTCTGAGTTACCTTTAGAGGCTTTGAGGCTTCTTAGCCCAAGTGATAACCACAAGAGATCTCAGTCAACCTATTAATTCCTTCCTAAATTCTGCCCTCGGAGACACGCAGGACTTATACGTCTCCGGGTTCCCTGTTTCTTTTCAGGAAACGACTTGTCTATAACACTTCTCTCACCCTGGTCTTCAACCCAGACATCCTTTGGGTTCACTAGGGAGCTCTCCCAGTCAAGTATTTTCAAGAGCGGTGGACGAAAGGTTCCAACCGCTGAGCCGCGCTCAACTGCGTCCTGTCGCTCCTTTACCTGTAACGACCCCTCCGTATGCTCCGACCCCTACCCGTCTGACCAATCCCCGGCTGCACACAGGGCGAGTCACAAAGCGTCATCGCGGGCCGCCCCCGGACGCCTCAGCGAAGGGGGGCCCCCGCCTCACTACGTTCTTCCGTCCTTCCGGGTTTGTAGTGGAAATACGTAGTACTGTGTCGCGTCCACCTGGAAAAGGTGGGGTTTCGTGACGAAACCCACCCGCGGTGGCGCAGGCAGCCAGAAGCGAGGTGGGGGCGCGGCCTTCTGGGGCTGCTGCTCCCGAGCGCTGGCTCGCAGGTCTGAGAGGAACTGGCTACGCCGAGAGCCGTAGCGCCGCTTACGCACGACGCGCGGTACTTATTACCATCCGCCGCAGGCCCAACCCTCTCCCCTGGAGCCCCGCCCTGGGCGTGCCCAGGTTGTTTCCATGGTGATGATAAACAGGCCTCAACGGCCTTAGCTACAACTGCCAAGTCTCAGCGTTCCACCCTCTAGGTTCGCAGAGCGACGATCGAGCTGCCGAGTGTGAAGAAAAGCGGGAGCCTGCAGATTTGGAGCCCGAGGTGAGGGGGACAGGCAGGAGGAAGCTCCGAGGCGGAGAACCGCACTCTCGGGACCGACCCGTCCCGGGACCTAGGTCCCCTGGTGGTACAGGGTCGAGGCGGTGATTTGGGGTCAGGGGAGGCGAGGTCTGAGGTCAAGGGTCGCATTCCTGGCCAACGACGGCGGAGTTTGAGCCCAGTGCGGATGGCGGCTGCGAAGCTGAGATTTGGGTTTGTCGGGCGGGTGAGCCTGAGGTTAAGGACCTTACACTCACGACTACACCTCGGGACTGGGGACTAGGCCTCGTGGCTGAGATTTGGGGTCCCAAGGGACGGCCTGTGGCAAGGAATAGGAGGGCTTCGTGTTGTCTCCAGGAGAAGCAGAGCCCGAGCGCCTCCTGTCAGGAGTAGGGTGAGGGCACCGGGCGACAGTGGGAGTGGGCGGGAGTTCATTTAAAACTGAAAGCAGTATCTCCACGTGGCTGGAAGCGCTGCGGAGTTGCACTGGACTGACTGGGAACTGACTCCTCCCCCTCCCACTTTCCCGCTCGCGGGACCTCCACTTTCCGCCTTTGGGGCCTTTCTTCCTCTTGGTTGGACGTGTGTTCTCTGAGCGGTTGTCTGCGTTTGTCTCCTACCCTGAGAGGTATTGTGTCTCCATTTTGGCTGAAACTGGTTCTCATCTTTGCCTAGTGACTGCACTTCTGCTCAGCGAGGTTGATTAATCGACCGTTTCTCTTTCCTTCTCTTTTACTTCTTTGTATTTTTTAATGTAGTCGTATTTGCTGGTTCTTGATTGCGGCTAAAAAACTTTTGGACGCACTGCGCCCTCTGCTTCCCGGGTCTGGCGTGAGTCACTGAAGGTGGCGCCGGCGGTTTGAATGACGCACCAGTCGCGAGAACCTCACCAACTCTGATCTTTCATAGAAACGGTTAGGCAGCCGTAAGCCCGGGAGAGCCCCCCTCCCCCGCCTTCCCTGGGAACCAATGAGACTGCCGCCGGGCGTCCCTTTGATCCCGCGGGACACCCTTGTTGGCGGCAGTTTTCTTCCCCTGGAGACCTGAAGACGAACGCACTTGCTTCTTTAAGTACTATATTTTTCATAACTGTTTGCGTGGTACCGGCTGCTCCCTGGCCTTGTGGACCGAGTAGGTGGGGAGAGAGGAACCCGCAAGCGGCTGCACGCTGAGGAGGTCTGTGCAGCAGCGCCAGCGTCCCGGAACCGCTCGGGTGGGGCGTTCAGGGAGGAGACTCGAGGAGACGCGAGGCTCCTGAGGTTAGGTATGGCCCTTGAATGTCCAGAACTTGGTGGAGCAGGGAGAGTTTCTGAAGGCCAAAATAACCTTAATTAAAAACGTCATCGACAGTATCGATCTCAATGTAATTCTCACTACTTTAGTCACGTTTTTACAAGTTAACTATTTCTGAAATTCTGGCAATGAAACTACCTTGGGTTCTCTGGTTAGACCAAATATATTAGGATCTATGGGTGGAAAGTAGTGTTTTCGGTGCTAATTTCTAGACGAGATTGCCTTGTTACTTATATGTTAAGCGAGTCCATCCGTTGCTTTGGGGAATGTTATGTACCTGCCAGCATTCCTGTAAATTGATTAGGTTTGTTATTTCCATGTTATTTCCTTTTTTTTTTTAATGTTTTTTGTTATTTTTTTTGACAAGTGACTGGTTTTCACTTAAGAGTATTGGTACAAAGCTTTCATTAAAATATTCAAGCAAAAACGTGAATTGACTTAAGGGAAAAGATGGATTAAACAGGAGAATTAGTCCTTTGTATAAGGCCAAAATGGGGATGCCAGGATGGCTCAGTGGGTTGAGTGCTCGCCTTGCAGCCCCAGGGTTTGAGGATCGAATCCCAGTCTAAACCCATGCACAGCCATATGTTGAACTGGGGTGTGGCCCCTAGTTCTGTTCCCTCCGGGGGTGGGGGGGTGGGGGGTGGGGGGGGCTCGGGGGAGGCTTCTCTTGTGGGAGGCTCCCAGTTCGGCCCCCAGCTCATCTCTGTCTGTGTCTCTGTCAAAAGCAATAAAATAAATCTTATAATAACTTTCCCACAATCTGAGCTCTGGCTCTCATTCTTTGCAGAACCACAATATTGGTTCTTACTGAGTCCAGTCACAGAATTGGGTGTTAGACAACATTTTATTAATCACATGCTCATTACCGGGCTATAGGGGGTATTGCTATTATCCCCATCTTACAGGTGAGACAATGGAGACTGGGGGACAGGTAACGTGCCCACTGACACAGATGGGACTAGAACTCAGACGTTTTTGTCAAGGACAGCCCTCAGAAAGGGCCTCTGGCCCCACCTGGTTGCCTGGAATGAGTGTTCTTGTAGAAGACCAAAGGCAGGGCAGGGGGAGAACCAGGCTCAGCTAAGTTCAGTCTGGCTTATTTTACAGCATATCCCAGATAGAAGATTTTTAACCACAAGTACCTACTTCAGCTTGTATTTCCAGGGAACTTTAAAAAATATAACCACAGTATCATCACACCTGAAGAAATGATAATTCTTTTATATCAACAAATACTCAAGATTCAAATATAATTGTTTAACAAATATTTTTATACAGCTGGTTGGATTCAGTTGCGATCCAAATAAGGTCACACCGTGTATTTGGTAGCTATATCTCTTAAGTCATGTTTTAATGTAGAGCAGTCCTATCCAGTAGAAATAAAATATAAGCCACATATGTAATTTCTAATTGTTAAAAACAAACAAAAAACATATAGTTCACTTTAACAGTAATTTAACCTAATATATTTCCAAAATATAATTCCTGTAAGTTTTTACATATTTTTTTTTTCAAACCAAGCTTTCAAAATCCAATGTGTACTTTATACTGATAGCTCATCTCAGTTTGTACCAGCCACATTTCACAGATGACAAGTGGCTATCTTATTAGTGATGATCTAGAGGTTCTCCATGCTTAAAAGATTCTTTGTTGAACAAATCAGGTGTTGTGTTATGTATAATTCCTTCCTCACACTCAGGGTTTTTCTAACCAGGTTCCTATGATGGTGATTGACTCTCTATACTCTGCATTTCCTGTAAAATGGTAGTTACCTCAAAAGGCTGTTATGATTCCTTTGAAAATTTTTATGGAAATAATATGTACTTCTGCTAGAGGGTTGGGATTATAGCAGTCCTTAATGATCTTTCCCTAGATCCATTGTTTTGTTAATAGTTTCCAAATTAGTTTATATTTCAACTATTTCTCCCAATTTATTAATAGGAATACGTATATCACAAAGATATTTCTTCACTAATCACTTGATTACTCTAAAATGGACTTTATAATAGGCAGGTTATATCTATAGCCTGTCAAAGGAATGTGTGGGCAAACTTTAAGGTAGCTTTTTAAGTGTTATTTCATTTAAAATTAAAAATTTTTTAGTTTATCTTAAATAGGTAAGGCTGAGCATCTTTTTATGCTTAAGGGCATTTCTTTTTCTGTCAACTGTCCATACCTCTAGCCATTTTTGTTTGTTTGGATTGTTGGGACATTTTGTCTCTTTAGAAGCTCTTCGCTGATAACACTTGAGAAATAAACTACAAATATCTTTCCCATTTTGTCATTGGTATTTTTTGCTTAACTTCCAGTGTTTTTAGTCATGCATGTATTTTCCCATGTTCAGTTTTTGAGTCATGGTCAGGGAAGTTCCCTACTTTTGGTTTATAGAGGAAATTATCTGTTTTATTATTTCAGTTATTTCTTAGCATTTCTCATAAAACATGAAATATTCTTAGTTAACTCATTGTGCCTTCATTAATCTGTCAATGTGACAAATTGCAGTGATAATTAACTTTGAAATGATGAACTACAATTGCATTCCAGGAATAAAACCCAACCTGCTCATCATGTATTATTGTCTTATGTATTGCTGGATTTGGTTGGATAATGTTTAAGATTTTAAAAATCTGAGTTCATAAGTGAGGTTAAGTCTGCAAAACTTGATAAACTGATTATAAAACTCTTGGAATGGCAAATCAATTCCAGGTTGATTGTAGGTCAAATGTAAAAATGCAGATACAAACAGGGCTTTGTAAGTAAAATAAAATCCAGGTGGCCGAGGAAAAAGTTCTCTTAAACAGGACATAAAAAGCGATAATCGGTTTAAGGGGAAAAATGATAAACTAGAATGAAATACTCTTAAGTCCTTTTAGGTTTCTCTTGACAGTATGCCTCTTCTTTTTCAAAAGTCAACACCTACTATAAATATTACAAGTTCCTATCACGCTCCTTATAAGTGTTTACATTACTTAGATGTCAATCTTGTTTTTTTGTTTTTTGTTTTGTTTTTTTTTGACAGAGAGAGAGAGAGAGAGATACAGAGACAGACAGAGAACTGAACTGGGGGCACTCCCCAGTTCAGCACATGGGTCCGCACGGGCCGGGGCCAGGATTCGATCCTGGGTCCCCTGCGCTGCAAAGTGAGTGCTTAACCCACTGAGCCATCCCGACTTCCCCAGATGTCAGTCTTTGACATCTCCATTCTTCATCTTCCCCAGTTGTAGTCCGTTCTGCTTTATTTGGTTAGAATTGTGCTATCCAATAGAATTACAATTTGAATGACATACCATTTTTATTTTTTAATTGAGATATAATTCAAGTACCATGCAGTTTGCCCTTTTATTTTTTAAAGATTTATTTTATTTTTTGACAGAGAGAGACAGAGACAGAGAGACACAGAGAGAAGGGGGAGGGCCCAGAGCAGTCTCCGTAGTTGTACGTGATCAGTTTTCATTCCACACAGGTGGGCTGGGGCTGCACAGGGCAGGAACTGTGCTGGGGACCTCCCTCACAGGAGGCATGGCCCCTCAAGCCAGGGTCTGAACCGGGGGCTGAGAACCAAACTGAGTGTCTACTGCATGGGAAGCACATCTCCGTTCAGCATATGGGTCCACACAGGCCAGGGCCGGGATTCGATCCTCGGTCCCCGGGGCTTCAAAGTGAGCTCTTAAGCCGCTGAGCCATCCTGGCTTCCCCAGTTTCCCCTTTTAAAGGGTGCAATTCAGAGGTTTTTTGGTATATTCACAAAATTGTAGAAATAATCACCACTATTTAATCCAACATTTTCTTATGTTGAAACACCATTAAGCATTTCTGGGATAAATCCCACCTTGTCATGGTATATCATAATACTTTTTATATGTTGTTGGATTCAGTTTGTTAGTATTTTGTTGAGGTTTTTTTTTTTTAAGATTTATTTTTATTGTGTTTTTTAAAAAAATATTTATTTATTTATTTTTTTAATTGTTTTTTGACAGAGAGAGAGAGAGAGAGACACAGAGAGAGAACTGAACTGGGGGAGCTCCCAGTTCAGCATATGGTTCCGCACGGGCCGGGGCCGGGATTCGATCCTTGGTCCCCGGTGCTGCAAAGTGAGCGCTTAACCCACTGAGCCATCCTGGCTTCCCCTATTTTTATTGTTTTTGACAGAGAGAATGGGGAGGGCCCAGAGCAGTCTCCATAGTTGCATGTTGGTACTTTTCTAGGTAATTTCATTCCACAGGTTGGGGCAGGGCTGCCAGGGCAGGAACCAGTAGAGGGCCTCCCACATGGGAGACAACGCCCCCTTGAGCCAAACTGGGGCCTCCCACATAGGAGGCTTGTCTGGTGAGAACTGAACTGGGCACACCTCAGTTTAGCATGTGGGTCTGCACAGGCTGGGGCCAGGATTTGAGCCTTGGACCCCGGGCTGTGAGACTAGCTAGTGCTCAACCTGCTGAGCCATCCCAGCATCCCACTGAGGAATTTTGCAGCTATAGTCATTAGTGAAATCAGTATATAGTTAAACTTTTCTTGTGATATCTGTCTGGTTTGGTATCAGATTATATTAGTTTGGTAGAGCTGCCATAACAAAATACTACAGGCTGTGGCTTAAACAACAGAAATCTATTGTTTCACAGTTCTGGAGGCCAGTAATCCTAAATCAAAGTGTCAGCAGGGTTGGTTCCTTGAGGGCCATGAGGAAAGGATGTTCCTTCCAGACTCCTCTTCTTGGTTTGTGGATGGCCATCTTCTCCTGCTACCTTCACATTATTTTCCCTCTGCTTGTCTGTTCAAATTTCCCCTTTATATAAGAACACCAGTCACATTGGAGTATATGACTCACTCTAGTGACCTCATTTCATCTTAATTACCTCTGTAAAGACTCTAAATCCAGTCACATCTGAGCTACTAGGGGTTCAGCATGAATTTTTGGGACACAATTCAGCTTATAACAGGGTAATTAATACTGGCCTTGTAGAATGAGTTGGGAAATTTTTAATATTTTAATTTAGTGTATTTTAATATATTTTGACTCAGTACATCTAAAATAATATTTCAACATGTAATCAATGTTTAAAAATTGAAGGGGTACTGGGATAGCTCAACAGGTTGAGTGCTTGCCTTGCAGCTGTGAAGTCCAGGGATTGAATCCCGGCCCCAGCCTGGGCAGACACACATGCTGAATGGTGACGCATCTGGTAATAATTGAGCCCTTCAGTGAAGGTTCTTACCTCCTATGTGGGAGGCCCCACATTCCACCTGTGAGGAATGAAACCATGTCACAACAAATGATGTACAACTATGAGGACTGCTTTAGTGGCCTCCCTCCTCTCTCACCTCTCAAGTAAAATAAATCTTTAAAATAAAAAAAATAAAAATTGAGAGATTTTTTACATTCTTGTGTTAATCTTTGCAATTCAGTATGCATTTTATTAGAGCACATCTCCATTTGTACTTGCCACATTTCAAGTGTTCAGTAGTCACATGTGGCTAGTGGCTACTCTGTTTTTATTCTTTGTACCTAACTTGTTCTTTTTCCAAAGCAGTTTTTCACTACACTTTAAATTTAGGAGTTTTACCAACATCTATGCTTTGGGTTGTAGTTTTTAAAAATAATCTGTTGGGAACTACACAATTTATCTTCAAGCCAGGATAATTTCTTTATTCATTATCTGTTTTCTTGCCTCCATTTGTGTCTTTTTCTCCTGGAATTTGTTACTCACATATTAATTTCTCTTGTCCCAAGTTATATCTTATGTTCTCCTAATTTTATACCTTTCCCCCATTACTGTTTCTATTTTTATTAAAGACTTACTTTATTGTTTTTGATAGAGAGACAGAGAGAAGGGGGAATGCCCAGAGCAGTCTCCATAGTTGTACATCATCAGCTTTCGACATGGTTTTCGTTCCACACAGGTGGGCAAGGGCCGCTCGGGGCAGGAACTGGGCTGGGGGCCTCCTGCATGGGAGGCACACCCCAGGTCAGCACATGGGTCCGCAGGGGCTGGGGCTGGAATTGGATTGTTGGTCTCTGGGGCTGCAAAGCTATCACTTGACCAGTGAGCCATCCCGGCTTTCCTGTTTTGTTTCTTTTCATGTTTCTCCCCCCCCCCCCCCTAAGATATTTCAACTTGGTTTTCCGGCTACTATCCTTTTTAAAATTTCATTAATAACTTTATAAAATTTAACTCAATTTTTAATACCAAAAAGTTTTTTAATTTTGTAATTTGAGTATCTGTAATGCTCATTATTTTTTGTGTGAAAATATTTATGGTTGTCTAGCTCTTCTCTGCAAACTGCTGTTCTAGCTGATGCATGGTATTCTCTCTGGGTGCTGAAGCCCTCTCATATATATTGTCATGTTTCTTTCACCCTCTTGGTTCTGTTCTCCCCTCCCCAGGACAGTGTGCTGTGGTCCTTGAGTGGTGAACATTGAGCACAAGGTGCTATAACTTTCTCCACTCCTGTGGTAGGTGCATGGCACCTAACAAAGTGCCAGCTCTCCACAGAGCCCCAGAAGGAAACTCTGGGTCCTCAGGGACACCTTGAAGGGTCTCTGGGCATGTACTGCAAAGGTCTCACTGGAGACCATAAACTCACCTCCCGCCCAGCTCCAGGATCTGACTACTTGCCCTCTTAGGGGCCGCTTGCTTCATAGAGAGGTACTTAGCTATTCTGTTTTTTTAGCAGAATCCCTCAACCCCATTTTAGCTCAGCTAGAATGGTGCTTCCTGCTTTGGGATGGGGAAAGCACTACTAATTAATAGATAATGGAGTTTCCCCTCAATCGAGAACAGATTTTATCTTTAGCAAGGGAAATCTAATAGCAGTTTTTTTTTATGAAGACCTCACCTGATGTATTTTTTTCCCCTCTGTTTTAACTTTAGATCTTGATTCTTGAGTCAAAATGCAATCAATACAGAGCAATTCACTGTCCAGTACTGTAGAAATGTGGCTAGTCCAAATTGATAGGGGCTGTAAGTATAAAATACACAGGATTTTAAGATTTAAAAATATAAAATGAATTTTTATATTTATTATATGTTTAGATAATACCTTTTGGTAATATAAAGTTAAACAAAAATTATTAAAGTTCAAAAATAGAGGGGGGATGCTGGGACAGCTCAACAGGTTCAGTGCTTGCCTTACAACCGTGAGGTCTGGGGATAGAATCCTGGCCCATGCAAACCCATATGCTGAACTGAGGTGTAACTGGTAACCGTTGGGATGGTGGGTGAAAGTTCCCTCTTCCCATGCTTGGGAGGTCCCTAGTTCAAGTTCCTGCCTTGTGAGGCCCCCACATCAACCTTGTGGAGTGAAACTATGTCACAACTAATTATGTACAACTATGGAGACTGCTCTAGCCCCTCCCCCCTTCTCTTTCTTGCCCTCACTTCTCAAAACAATAAAATAAATCTTTAAAAAAAATCGAGAGCAATGGTTGCTTGTTCTGTTGGGTAGAAATTTATCTCTTATGTTAATCTCAATACAAGCATTACAGATAAAACTTAATATCACAGTATACTACTTTTGCTTTTTAGATAACACAGCTTTTGAGAAATGAACAGAAGAAAAATGTATTATTACCCCAGACTGCTCTGACCACCATACCAACTTCTCTTAAACAATGAAATAAATCTTTTTTTTTTTAAAGATTTATTGTTTTTGATAGAGAGAAGGGTGAAGGCCCAGAGTAGTCTCCATAGTTGTACGCCATCAGGTTTTGACATAGTTTCATTCCACACAGGTGGGTCCCCCTCACCACTACCACCACCGCACAGGGCAGGAACCGGGCTGGGGGCCTCTCACATGGGAGGCATGCCCCTTGGAGCTGGGGACCAAACTGGGAGGTCTCACACATGGGAAGCTCCTCCCCCCCCACCCCCCAGGGGAACAGAACTGGGGGCCACACCCCAGTTCAGCATATGAGTCTGCATTGGCTGGGGCTGGGATTCGATCCTTGGACCCCAGGGCTGCAAAGCAAGCACTTAACCTGCTGAGCAATCCCAGCTTCCGCAAAATAAATATTAATAAGTTAAATCCTTTATTTTTATTATTTTTTAATATATATATTTTTATTTTTTTATTTTTGAGAGAGAGAGATACAGAGACAGAGAACTGAACTGGGGGAGCTCCCAGTTCAGCATATGGTTCCACACGGGCCGGGGCCGGGATTTGATCCCAGGTCCCTGGCGCTGCAAAGTGAGCGCTTAACCCACTGAGCCATCCTGGCTTCCCCTTATTTTTAAATAATTTTTTATTTTACTTATTTTTATTGTTTTGACAGAGAGAGAGAGAGAGATACAGAGAGAACTGAACTGGGGGCACTCCCCAGTTCAGCACATGGGTCTGCACAGGCTGGGGCCGGGATTCGATCCTTGGTCCCTGGAGCTGCAAAGTGAGCGCTTAACCCACTGAGCCATCCCAGCTCCCCCCCTTATTTTTAAATATACCGTAACTACAATTCTATCATATCGATCCCAGTCAATATTCAAATATCTCTTAAATTGTTTCATAAATGTTTACTAACTTGCTTGAATCAAGATGTCCCTTGCATTGTGTATCCTTGCTATATATCTTAAATTTCTTTCACTCAATAAATGCCCCCTTGGTTTATTCCATTGCAGCTGATTTGTTGAAGGCCTGGCTCATCTGTCTTTGTAGAGTTCCTACAGTTTGGCATTGCAGACTACATCAGGTTACTACAGTATGGACCTTCCTCCTTCCCCATTAGTTCTGTAGTTAGTTCTGTAATTAGTTTGGTAGTTATTTCTAGTAGACTATTAAGACTTTTACTTTTCTTTTGGTAATAACATTATTTTTAAGTGTTAAACATATACAAGCAGACAAAAGTATAATGAAACTCCTCATACCATCACCCAGCTTCCATTACTAAATCATGACCTATGCTGTTTTATTGTCCGTACTCTGTCTCAGACCAGGTTACTTAGCAAGGTTCTAGAAATCAGATGTCTCTAATGATCCTTTCTGTAGATTTTAAAAAAATTTACTTTTCAGGTATAGTTCACCTTACATGACTCTTAAAAATAAAATCAACAACGTAAGTAAAATTCAGTCACTTCTCACGTTACTGCAGTTGCCGTACAACTGTTTTACAGTTTATTCATTTGAATTAGGATTTAAAGGTTTATAAAATGTAATTGCTTGTTAGGTAAAAAGTTTAAGAATCATGTTTTAAAATTAATTTTTAAAATTAGGCAAACTAAAACAAGATATTGTATAATTACTAGTTTCCATTCTAAATTCTTCCTGCATTCGGAGGTGATTTTTTTTAATTTTACGGTTTCCATGTAAGCCTTGCCCAGCTTCCGCGCCCTCCCGCTGGCACTCTGGACTTTTCTCTACCCTGGCACCTTTCCTGAGAACTCGCTCAGAACGGTCTTCCTTATTGCTTTTCTTCCCTCCTCCCCCCCACTTCCTGCCTTGGCGACCGCGCGGGCCGCACCTGCAGAACGCATTTCCATTGGTGACATCTTGGCGGGCCTGTCGGTGGCACTTCCGCCTTTACACCCCGTGACCCACGTCCGGCTCGCCGCCCTCCCAGTCACGCGGCCTCTGCCTCCCGGACGCAACTCCGCGCGCCGGCCTTCCGGACTCCGGACTCGTTTTGGTGAGCTGCTGCGAGCGCACGACCCCCAACCGCCCTCCACCCCTTACGTCCGTGGGAGACCTCGTCCCCACCACCAACCCCTTAACTCTTTCTTTACCCCTCGCCGCCCCAGGAACTCTCCCCTCCTACTCCCCCTCCCCCGCCCGCTGTCCCAGGAAGCCCTCCTGGCCCGTTAAGCCGTCGGCTTCGCGCGAGTCCTGAGAACTGTTCCTGGTCTTCGTAGGACGCCCCCCTTAATCGGGAGCTCCACCCACTTCCCCGTGGCTCTGGGAGGCCCTACCCGAAAACTTCCCCACCTCACCCCCTGCCAGAGAGCTCTTCCTCCTGCCGCTCCCCTAAGGCCCAGACCGGGAGCCTTTCCTCCCACCGCACGGCGGGGGAGCCTTAACCCTGTTTCTCCTCCCTGCCCCCATTCTCCCCCATGGCCCGAGGAGCCGCTCTCCTCTCTTCCTCCCCACCCCCGTAACTCGCTCCACCCCGGAAGCGCCCGTTGACACCGCCCAGGCTCCGGATGGGGCGCCCAAGGGTCCGGCCTCGCTTGCTCCTGAGCGGACGGAGGCTGTCGCAGCGCCAGGTGGAGGAGGGGCGAACTCTCACCCTTGTCCTCTTGCCAGGTCGGTCCCGGGAGCTCGGTGTCCCAGACCGCGGCTGAGCTTCCCGCCGAAATCGCTCAGACGCTCGTCTGGTGGTTGGCTGCGCTTCAGCCTCGCTCCAGCTTGTGCCCTTAGTCAGGCAGTTTCAATTTCAGGTTAATAGGAGATGCACCTGGACTTTC
Source organism: Craseonycteris thonglongyai (assembly GCA_004027555.1). Classification (NCBI taxonomy): domain Eukaryota; kingdom Metazoa; phylum Chordata; class Mammalia; order Chiroptera; family Craseonycteridae; genus Craseonycteris; species Craseonycteris thonglongyai. The sequence goes on from PVKE010033399.1 coordinate 17,649, forward strand.
TTCTGCGTTTCTAAGCCTCGGGTGGAATTGAGGTCTTTTGGCTGTAAACCGCGTTCGCTTGATGAAAGTAGAAATCGTCCCTGCTCCCTACAGCGGTAAGTCCTGGACAAAAGTCAACTGTGTGACCCTGTGGTGGCTACTCACGCGGGCTGAGATTTAGGTGTAGAACTTTTTGAGTAACATGTTCCAGACAATTTGGCCTGTGCCTGTTACCAGCTGTAGGTTAAAATTTATTTACAACCAAGGGTGAAAATGCTCTGGGTCTCACTGGAACTGGAACATGACTGAAGGATGTTGAGCCAGG
>PVKE010033400.1:0-17954 GCA_004027555.1 Craseonycteris thonglongyai
ATGCTGGTGCCCTCTCCCATCTCCCCTCCCTCTCTCCCTCCCCCCTCCTCCCCTTCCCTCAGGCAATGGTGATTTATTTTTGATTCACTTCTTACATGTTTTCTATTCAATTCCAAATATTTAATGATTTACTGGATAATTACAATTTTTAACATGCAACTTAACTATTGTGACCACAGCACAAACTCAGTTATATTTCAGTCTTTTAAATTTTAATGAGTCTTGTTATTTGTCCCAGCAGCTGGTCTATTTGGTGAATATCAATCTATACTAGAAACAAGCAAACTGTCTGTTCTGTAATAGTTACTTGTAATTTTTTATAAATGCAAATTTGGCCAGTTTGATAATTCTGCTCATACCTTCTGTATTCTGATATTAATTTATCATCATTTATCAATTAATGAAAGACATGTTTTTAAAATCTTCAGCTATCATTTTTAATTTGTTTCACCTCTTAATTATGTCCACTTTGCTTTCAGAAATGTTGAAGCACCCTTATTTGGCACATAAATATTTAGGATTATAGTAAAATTAAGATAAAAATATGGTGTACGTATTGCTTAATGAAATGTTCTCTTTTAATTAAAAACACTTTTCAGATTGTTGAATCTATTTGGCCTGTGTCAGATTTCTAAAGTAATTAGTAATAAAATTATTTGGATGCATACATATTTTAGAAAAAGCAATTAAACATTTTATATATACAAGAAAAGAAATAATTTTTAACCTAAAAATAAAAAGCAAAAATAAGCAGTAGCAAGTGTTTATTGTGGATCCAGAACAATGCAATGAAACATTTTCATGCTCATTGATTTTTATTGCATAATTAAGATTTTCTTTGGGAAGCTGGGATGGTTTAGCAGGTTGAATGCTCACTTTGCAGCCCTGGGGTCTGAAGATTGAATTGGCCCTGGCCCATGGGGACCCATATGCTGAACTGGGGTGTGCTCCCAGTTTAGTCTTGCCAGGGTGAGCTTCCCGTGTGGGAGGTCCCCCATTTTGGTTCCCACCCTGAGACTGCTTTGCATGTGGGAGGCTCCCTGGTTCATGGGGACATGCCTCCCGTGTGGGAGTCCCCCAGCCCAGTTCCTGCCCTGCACAGCCTGCACCCATCTATGGAATGAAACTATATTGAAAACTAATGATGTACAAATATGGAAACTGCTCTGAACCCTACCCCTTCTCTTTGTCTCTCTGTCAAAAAAACAAAAAAACAACAAAAAAAAAACAACAAAAAAAACTTTCTTGATAGTAAAAATATGTTTAAAAAAATATTTTTATTAAGGAAAATAGTCTAGCCTTCACAGCTTCTTTAAATTAATAGCCCTAATCCTGCCTTGGAAAGTCACCAGTTCCAGTTCTGTCACTTTCTATGTACATGGTATAGACCTCATTTATTTGTACTTCAAATTCTCAATCTATAAATTCACATTGAAATAATTGGATGGGTTAATACATGTAAATATATATATTCTAACATGGCATATATATAGTAAGATTACAAATGTTATCTAACAGAATGATCATTAGCTTTATAAATATAACGATTGTTTATACATTTAATATTTTATTTATCATATGTATATATGTGTGTGTGTATATATATATATATATTCAAATGCAGATATTATTTAAAGATGGTGTGATTTAAAAAATCTATATCAATTACAGGAAAATATCATAATTGAAACATTTATAATGAATTTGATCTTCTTTTATAACGTTAAGGCTAATATATTACATGACAAATAATGCTATTCAATTAGATCTAAATACTATCAGTAGAAACACTTCTACTTGAAGTAGGAAGCAGGCAAAAGCTTTGAAAATATACCTTAATATTTTAATTCCCTTTTCTAAGTACTATGTATGAAACAAATATTTATAGGCTTTTAATTATTCATTGTATGCTTGCAAATAGTATCTACATCATATTATTTATCAATACGTATGTGTCTACCTATATATTAATTTCTCTAATTTATCTATATCTCTGGATATATTGATGTGCCTATATTTACAGCTAGATCAATATATCTATACATAGAAATGTAAATACAGATCTAGATATAGAAATTATATGAGCTACATCTAATTGAAAGTGAGAGATAGGGAATAGGGGAGAAGGAGAGAGATTAGTCTTATCTCCATCTCTATTTCTACCTACCTATCTACCTAGAGGGGAAAGAAAAAGGGGTTTTTGGGAGGAAGAGAAAGAGAATATATTATTAATTCCTGAACATTTTTCTCAATATCTTGCTAGTTGCTTAATACATGAAGAAAATAAATTTATATATCTATTCTATTAGAAAAAAAACACAAAAAAACGCTACTAATATGATTGCTGTCATCCAATTTACAGTCCAAATATCATGACAAATATAGTCTCTCTTGAACTTTGTGAAAAATCTTATCCTTGTAAGAGCAAATACAAGAAAATATAACCTTTAATAGACTCTTTGAGAGCATTATTTAATCTATAACTTGCAAATCTCTAATTCCAGAAATAATTACAAGGCAAAATAAATACAATTAGCTGCATTAAAGTCTTGAGAGTAACTTCCTTCTCTACTCAATTTTTGTGATCACAAAAATACCAAATAAAAGGGGGAGGGGGTAAGGGGGAAATGTAGACTAAAGTGATTAGATTTGGAAGAGATTAAAGAAAAAATGGCTAAACCAAACTTAGGAAAAATATTTCCTTTATTTATTTATTTATTAATTATTATTATTTTTTAATATATTTTTATTTATTTATTTATTTTTGACAGAGAGAATGAGAGAGAGAGAGAGAGATACAGAGAGAGAACTGAACTGGGGGAGCTCCCAGCTCAGCATATGGGTTCGCATGGGCCGGGGCCGGGACTCGATCCTCGGTCCCCGGCACTGCAAAGTGAGCGCCCAACCCACTGAGCCATCCCGGCTTCCCTATCCTTTATTTAAGCGTGTCCCACAAAGAAATTATAGATAGATCTTTAAGAAAACTAATTTTCTAAAACTTAACTATTCAAGAAGGTTTCCATAGACTGAATTTATACTTTAAATTACTGCAGTAAAGAAATGAGTCCTATTTCAGTATAGTTTATAAATATTCTGCCCATGTCATTGCAAGATTATTGACAAAATTATTCTGGGAAACATATGGTTTACTAAATTATAAAAATGTTGACACCACCTGTGAGTCTACTTAGAACGCTTCAATTTAGTTAATCCTCCATATCAAAAGCATGCTTATTACTCATTACCATGGCTAAGTTAATCACATATTAATGAGTAGTATCAAAATGTCAAAAACACTGAGAATTACTAGGGCTAAATACACATACTAAAAAGGATCAAATACACTCATTATGGCCCACTAAAGCACAATTGGGTACATATTACTACTTTTCCCACAGTATATGATCAGTTCCAGTTCCTGTGCCTACAACCTCCTGACCACATAGTATTTCTGAATTAGTGTATAAATAAATGACTGACCGTAGGAGGCAGCTTTTGCTCTATAAAAATCATTGAAGTCAGGATCAGTGAGCTTTTGCAGCCATATTACGAAGTGTTTACTTTTTACTAGGGCCTTGTATCAGGCTGGAAGCTGTTTTCAGATAGTAATTTTCAATTGCAGATGGCATGACCTCTCTCCAGAACCATAGGTAGCTAGAGGTGCTACTAAAGCTGTCCTATTAAAATTGTGAGAAACTCTACACGGCATCTTTATTCACCGTGGATACTTCAAGAGCAAAGGTGTCTATTCATTCAAATGCTCCAATAGCTAGGGTCAGGTACACTGAAGCAATAACCTGCTGCAGGCTCCTCTTTTGTTCTGGCCCCATGTAAAACTGAAAGATTATCACCAAGTCACTTGTTGAATGGGCGCTGTCTATTTTTAAAAATGTGCAAAGTTTTCTCTCTCCAAAACCTAAAGACACCTAGTAAGTGCTGTTACTTTTTCTGTGAAAGTTACAAGGTGCGATGCCTTTATGTCAGATGTTTCAGCATGCCCCAAATAGACTCAAAGTTAAACACCCAAATAGCCCTCTGAATCTTTATCAGATTTCCCATCTTCTCATGTTCATGTATTTTATGCATACATACAGATTATTTGTCACTTCTTATTTACTAGGCCTACTTTACAGCATATCATAAACAGAGTGGATCCATGTGATTGTGGGATATCTAGATTATAAAAGTCTGTTTGTACCAAAGGAAGAAAATATGTCCTTGGAGCCTTCATCTGTCTATGCCAGATGAATGTAAAATACTCCTGCCTTTCTGTCTCAATAGGGATTGGAAGAAATGTATTTGCAAATCAAAAGCAGTGTACTGTGTGCTAGAATGTGTGCTGAAGTTTTCTAATTGATCACACACCCTCCAGCGGAACAGCTGTCCTAGTGTCTAAGATTTAATTCCTTTTATGACAGCCAGACCTCTCTGTGATTCATAGACCAGCAATCCCTACATCTCTTAAGTGCTTAAGGTATTCATTCAACTGGTTGATACCTCTATACCAATATCTATCTCATCATAATTCACATGGTTAATAGTCTTACGAACTAAGTACTTCAGCAAGCCAGGGCTTTTCAACACCTGACATACTACCATCTGGTCAACAAGTGATTTGATCCCCCAATCCTATCCTCAGGGTCTATTATTCTAAAGCCTCTTCAGTTTCCAACTCTCTTGATTTGGGTTCTCTTGTAAGTAGACCTGAGACAAGAAGGATTTGACTGCAGTTTGTTTCTTTAGAAAGTGACCCAATAAAACATTGTTGGGGGAGTGGGGAAGTGACAATTTGAGGGATAAAAAAGATAGAGCAATAAAATGTACATTTATCAAACCAATGCCACTGTGTGTAGAGGTCAGTTTCTCTGAAGGTACACTCGGGACAGTATAGTATATGCTCAAAGGTCTTCCAACTAAGGAGCAAGAATTATGAGGTCCACCAAACCTCTAATGTCAATAGATGAGGGTCTCTTCAGGGCCACACAGGCTCCAACACTTGAACTATGCCTGAACTTGGATCAGTGTTCTCTTCAGGCCAGAAAAACACCTTTAGGCAAAGATCCCATGTACTTTAAATAGGCAGCCTCCATTCTGGAAAGCACTGATCTGATACTGACAATCTGTATTAATATTACTACCACAGAATCTAGGAATTTGCATCAGGATAGCGCACACAAACTGATCAAAGTTTAAAGGTTGCTCTCAATAAAATCATTGGTGAGTTGTGTAAAAGATTTGGAAAATTAGGGGAAAGAGAGATTGAGTGACTAGACACTATGATGTGTTTACAGATAAAAGGACAGGAGTAGAGAGAAGAATGGAATATTACAAATAGAAGTTCATCTTCAACTTCCAAGTCACATAGAAGAAGGGATACTGTGGAGTCCCAAGTTTTCATGATACTTTGGTTACAGAGGTCAGCAAATAGCATTAGGAACTTGACAGAGGCACAGGTGTTGCCTCTCCAGCCCCAGTTGCTTTTGGTGTAACAGTAGTCACTGTGTTCCTCATGAGGCTGCTGGGGAAGCAATATCTTTTAGGATAGCACCAGGTTTGTGCTCAGCAGTCACAGGCAGTTTTCTTAGAGTAAGTGAATAACATTATAAAGAAAGGGTATTTTTATTTGATTCTTTGTCTAGATTTATTTTTGCATATTTTGAAATTTGTTTTTCTTTGCTTTAAATCAGCATACCAGAATGCATAATTTAAAAAGAAAGCCAGAGTGGAAGTAGTCAGTAATGGATGGAAACTCTATCAAAGAAACGTATAAAACCACCTAAGATGAGAGGGCTGAGTGAATCAAAAGGCACATGGCTATTCTTTTAATCTAAATCCCCTGGCAAGAGGTAGTGTTATAGTGCCTTTTGTAGCCATTCCATCAAATATTCTATTCTTACATATTTCCAGTGAAAAGGAACAAGTCACCTACCCACCACAAAAAGAATTTGATGTGTATGCCATATAGCAAAAACTGTATGAAAATAGATGAAATGAAATTGAAGGAGAAATTGAATCATGTCAGGGTGATGTTAAAAAGTTCATATAGACATAGCATATGGTATGAGCCTAGCATAGTAAATAGCACTTAATGATACAGTTAGTGAATGTGGTACATGCCCATTAGGAATAGCCTGACCAGATGTACCATTTTACACAGGGCAGAATACTGTCCCATTTCAGATGGTACCTAAGGTCAGCCTACTGACACCTTGAATTTAGCCAGTGAGACTAGGCTGACCACCCATACCATTAGCTACTGTTTTTTATTGTTCTGTTTACAACAGTATGGCTGGTCAGCCTACTTAAGAAGGAAAATAGAAACAAAACTATGGACCCTAAAAAGTAAACACTGGGCTAAAAGAATACCTAAAACTGATTTAGGACACTCGGGAAAAGAGCTCATAATGGGGAATAGACTGGAGACCGCCTGAGGTCAAAATGCAAAATAGTGTTGATGGTCTAAGTGGTTTAGAATTCACTTTTGTATGAAATGACCAGCAACTGATGGGTTTTACATACAGAAGTGGCACATATAGAAATAAGAAGGTATGTTTAGGATTAAGAGAAGGAAGAGAGAGGATGCAATGAGATTACATAATCATCTCAAGGTTATTTAGCACTGTAATAAAGAGAAGGGATAGGTAGAATGGGATAAGTCACAAGACTTCAGAATAGTTGTTTTAAACTGGTCATTTCATTATGTTTTTTTCAAATTATGAAAAAAATTCACAAGGGATATCATGAATGTCATCCCATCCCTAGTTTACACACCATCTCTGACCTATAAAGTCATGTCAAAATGGATCATGATTAGGATGTCATTAAGCCACACATCTAGGAATGCCCAAATGCCAGAATTTTTTTTTAACCCAATGTTCCTTCCTAGTACACCCCAATGATACATCTCAAGTAGACAATATCCAAGCTCCTGAAATAACTTAAAATTTGTCTGAGGGTTCATACAGGACACATTATCCTTTAATGTGGAATGATATTGAGAGTAAGGGTGTACACTGTAGCTGAAGATTACTTCGCCTGAAGTCTATCCCTGGACCTGATCTCTGTGAAAGACCCAAACCTTGATCATCATTGCTGAGTTGTTAGTCATAATAGTAAATGATATATATCTTTAAATATTCATAAAGAAAATATTTGGAATTAAAAAAAAAATTAGTTCCCATGAATATGTCCCTTAGTCCAAAGCCTATTTCACTGTAGTCACATCAAAAAAAGGAATAAGAAGATAATTCAGAAAGAAAAATAGTGACTAACTAGAGTTATAACTCCTAAAGGGAAAAAATAGAATTTTTAAATGTTTTAGAAAACACAGTGCACATGGTTTTTTAATAAATGCTTTTAATGATGCTAGATTGAGTCAATTATAATTTCAAGTGTTTAGGTACAAAGTTATTGAATCAAATAGCCATTTAACTCGAACTATGCTATGAGTATGCAGTAAGCCTTTTTATCTGTGAATGAATTTTTTAAGCATTTATCAGGATAGCAATTGCAAAAGCTATTTATCATCATTTTTTTTTTAATTTTTAATATATACTACTCTACATACACAAAGCAAAATCAACATCTTGGGTTTGGACATTACAAACTTGCTAGATTCTCACATATCTAAAACCTTTATCTTTGCTTTTGTGTTTCCGATTTCAGACTTACCTTGGGAAATTACAAAATTAATCTACCAAACTAAGGGAAAGTGTCACTCACTATGTTTCCCAAAAATACATAGAAATGTTGAACATTTTATGTGATCAGTAAAATATACTGAAGATCAGATGTTAGAATACTCTTCCTGAAAGTCGAATGAATTCTCTAAATCTACTGAAAGAAATTAAATTTTTATTTCAATAATATAGACTTTGGAAATCTGTTGTTTCACTTTTTAATTACTGGGTACAGTTTAATCAGAGTATTTTGTCTAATGTGTGCAGATGTGAGTGTGTGCATGTATGTGTGTTCTTGAGCTATTTGATGGCACGTAAACTGTTATTTTACATTTTTGTACTTTGTGCGGATGCCAGGATAGCTTAGCAGTTGAGTACTTGCCTTGCAATCATGATGTCCAGGGTTCTATCCCTGGCCCCAGCCTGTCTAAACCCCATATGTTGAACTATGGCACAATTAGTAACTAGCTTGCCAGTGGAGGTTTTTGCCTCCCATGAGGGAGGCCCCTGGTTAAGTTTCTGCCCAATGTGGCCCCACATCCACCTGTGTGGAATGAAACCATGTCATAACTAATGATGTACAACTATGGAGACTGTACTAGGCCCACTCTACTTCTCGCTCACTCACTCTTTCTCCCTCTCCCACCTTTTCTCAAACAATAAATCTTAAAAAATATATATTTGTACTTTGTGTAAGCAGAATTAACACCATATCAGATGTTATAACACTGAAACTGTTTTTCATTTTAAAATTTAAATATAACATAGATGCTATACATGAAGACAGAAGTTAATATGCTTATATAGTAGAAAAACATCAGCAAGCTTATAACAGAAATCTGATTTTATAATAACCCAGGAAATATATACAGCAACCAAACAAAAACAGATAAGCAGAGTCATCAGCAATATTTTCAAATGAGAAGAAATTAGTTTGATATGAAAAATGATTCAAATATTAATCAAGTCAAAGAAAATGAACTGTATATATGTCAAAGGAAAGAAGAAGAATTACTAACATGCAATGAAAATCAAAAGGAATTAAAGAATAATTATTAAATGCTCTACTTTTACTCATGGGAAAAATTGATATGCTTAACTGAGGAGAAGAAATAAAATAGCAAATTAAAATTTTGGCAACATATAAATAAAATTACAGATGAGTATATTTTATCAATGCAACTAATGTACATATTTTTGTGTAATTCTATTATGTATAGATTAAAATTTACTTGCATTAATATATTACACTATTTAAATAATCCTCAATTCCTTATTAGCATAAATTGCCTTAAAAATACACTTGTGTTGATAATTATAATTTTAGTTGAAGTAGGTTACACCTATGTTCAGGGCTCACCGGCTGGGCCCATTCTGTACCATTCCATAGATGGAAAGATTCTGAAAGTTTATAACTGATATTTGAAGAACTGCTTTGAATTTTGGTCCAAGACAAGGATTGTCCTGTTTTCTAGCAATTGGGCCTATTGGTACAGTATAATATAAGTAAAAATAATTTTGCTTATATTTTTTCAAATGAGTTTATGACTATAACCAAAACCAGAAACAAATTATAAATTAATCAAACATATATTCAATAAATATCATTTCTGTTTTATAATGCAACCATAGGCTGATGAAATGGTATAACTTCCATGTGTCTAATAAAAAAAATAATTGAGTAACAGTATTATCATTTTTTCTTTTGGAACATTCTGAGTGCCAGGAATCTTTGCCAATTATGAGAATTTACCCAATGCATGAGGTTAACTAACTTTAAAAACCACAAATTTATACCAGGAAACTACTAAATACCTGACATGACTGTCTCTCTCTCTCTCTCAAACACACAAACACACACACACACACACACACACACACACACACACACGTACACACACACTTTCATACTTTTTCTTTGGAATAAAAATACTGCAAACATTGAGGAGACGAAAACTAGTTATTAAATCATCATTGGCCAGGTAGGCTAAGGTATATAGCGCACATTTTTAGATACAATGATAAGAGAAGATATCTCTGAAGAGGCAAGAGTTCAAGAGACATGAAGGTGAGAAAGAATACTTTAGGACTGTCTTGGAGAAGACTATTTCCAGTGGACTGAAGAACAAATGCAATGGCTCCAAATATGGAGCACGTCTTGCCTAAGTTAAGGAATAGCAAAGTGGTCAGTGGATCTGGAGCAGAGTGAGATTTAAGATACAAGAAGCTAGATTTTCAGTATTCAACAGAAATGGGAGGTTGGGAGGCTATCTTTAGGAGAAAGATAACACGACCTAGTTGTCATTTTAAAAGGTGCACTCTATTTGTTGGGTGGAAATGGATTCTAAGGAACCAAGAGAAGAAATGTGGAGACCATTTAGGAGGGTGCTACTCAAGCCTCCTTGAGAGAAATTTTGGTTGGACTAGAGTGGTAGTATATGATATGTAGAAAATGATTTAACATTTCTTCGAAATTCAATCAAACAAGATTTATTTTTAGACAATGCTGAGATGTTAGAAAAAAATAGATAAGAATAAGTGAGGTTTGAAGTGTGAGCAGCTTGACAAATGACAGTGTTTATTGAGTTAGGAAATGTTGGGAAAGCCATACATATAGGTGAAGTTCATGATCTATCTAACATCCAAGACAGTTAGATGTATGACTCTGGAGAACAGGGAGGAGATATTCACAGTAGACAGATGTTTGAGGGATATCAATGTATTTTGGGAATTGCATCAAGGGGCTCAAATGGAGAAAAGAAAAAAGAGGTGAGAATTAAATTCTAGGAGATAGCAAAGTGCCTAGAAAAACATGCCTTCTGAGACCAAAGACCTCAACTGAAAAAAAATTTTTTTAACAAAATTTGAAATTCTACAAAAGTAGTTTTTTAAATAGAGAAATTTATTTTAGCTATCTGCAAACCTGAGTAAAAGTTTAATTTATAGCCTTTGAACGAAGTACTTAAATTTTATTGATGACATATGCCTTTCCCAGAAGAGAGAGGGAAGCCTACAGATCATCTTTCTTTTTATTCCAGGGTTAATACGTTTAAAAAATTTCAGTATAAAAAGTGTTTGTCCTGTAATATACACTAGTATAATTAATAGAGTAAACAAAGCAGGGTTACTTCTTTCATATATCAAATTCCACAGAGTCCTAGAAAATAGAGCTAGTAATGTTAAACATTTTTTAAAGTATTAGTAGGTCAATAGATTTCCTTAAAGTTATCCATATTTGACAAAAATCAAAGAAGCCAAGTTTAACTGCCAAAGAAAAGTAACTAAAACTGAAAAAATATTGGAAAATCGAAGTAGCTTTTCTTTTTAATATAAATACCATCTCCTAAAATATCAAAGTGTGGTGGGAAATATTGCATTTGCTTTTATTATGGTTTTGAGTTTCATATTTAAAATTTTAACAGATATTGAATTCCTAAATTTGAAAAATGAGATAAGAAATACAAATCATGCACTACCATTTATTGCATTTACAAATTTGTTAGTTTTGTTTTATATTTTATAGTTCTGACTATGTTTACTTCTATTTCTAAAATATAATTCTGATAAAAGTTCTATAATTAAGTGAATATGATATATAGCATCACAATTTTAATCAAAGTTTGCATTCCTGAGTTCATTTTATTTTAGATTGTTTTCATTTTGTTAAGAATAATAGCTGTACTTAGTTTCTGCATTTTAGAATATTTATATATTTCTTCATTACTTGAGCAAAACTGATTTATATTTTTCTTACCAAACACATTTCAACACTTGTGGAACTGTGTGTGTGTGTGTGTGTGTGTGTGTGTGTGTGTGTGTGTTGAATAGAATATGAGAAGCTCAAGTACAATGAATTAGTTTTGTTTTATGATGAGATGTCTCAAATTTTTATTTTCTTTGAAGTTCAAAAAATTAGCTCTATATATCTCAGAGGTTTTAGGTCCAGAGGGAAAGTGCCCTTTCCCACCATAAACGAGAATTTTTCCTCATTAGAGGTAAATATTTTTAGCAACATAGGTTTTAATCATTTTTGGTTCTGAATACATTACTTTGATAATTTTTACCTACCAAAAATATTTATATTTTATTGCTTTTTTCTGTCTTTGCTAGCTCTCTTTTTTAATTATTATTTTATACTGAATTATTTGTAATATTTTTTAATATGTCCTGAGTATAATTACTGAAGTTCTAACTATATATATCAGAATAACCCTCTAAAATAATTTAACTAGGTATAAAAATATCAGTATGGTCAGCACTTACTTGATGTAGTGTATCTTAGGGGTCAGCCAATAAACAATAGGGATAAGCTTCACAGGTAGTGAAATAACCAAGAATTTCTGGTTACAGTTGCACTACTTTCCAAGAATAACTATTTCTCTGTACATATGCTTGATGTGTAAGCGAGTGGACGACTGTAAATTTCTGTCAAAACTTGCAATTTGGAAAAAAGAAAGTGATTGGTCACATTTTTTTGGTGTGTCTTAGCAGTATAAATTTGTGTAAATTATGTATGTGTGCTATAATAGCATGTATGTGTATGTGTGAGTATACATGTCCATGTACTCACAGGGAAAAGGATAGCAGAGAGAGTATTGAACCCTGGAAAGGAATCAACTTACTTCTTTTCAGCAACCATGGATTGCAGGTACCTAAATTGAATGAGTGGAGCAATTCCATGACACGGACAAATTTCTAACACATATCACTTTTACTAAAGTGAAATAAAACTAGAATATGTAATATGTAATTATAGGGTTTTTTTTTCTTTTTCCCCTAAATTCTTCTTTTCTCTATGAATCAATTGGATTCTTCAGGATCAATATTTTGGTTGTGTGTATTACCTTCATTCATACCTTTGTTCAGGTAGCCAAACTACCTCTTAGTCTTGATTGTGTATCCATATTTAGGAATAAAAAATCAATTTTTATTAATGCTCATAGAGAGCATCTCTTTCTTTGCTATAACTTAGACTTCTCCTAGAAGACTAGAAAGGAGTATAAACTTGAAAGTTTCCTCATAGTGTTCACAGATGGGCTGCCCACACATCATCAGATACCAGAAGAAAATTCTATACCAGATGCACAGTCCTTTATCATAGAAAACCAAGCTCCTACAATTTAGGTTAATTAGGTTTCCTGTGAAGGTATGTATTTTACAGATTCAACCAGCATTGCTGCATGACAACATAGCTGCAGGGAGTTCTTCATTTAGGCTCTAAATGCTATTGAGAATAAAATTTTATTAAATTTTCTTTTCAGACTATTATTAGTATGTAGAAGTACATTTTATATCAATTCTGCATTTAAATATTTATAAGAATTTATCGATTCTTAATTTTATAGTGAATTCCTTTGATTTTTCTCCACTAACAATCACAAAATTTGCAAATATAAGATTACTTCTTAGTTTTTAAAACAGATAACATTTCTTAATTTCTGTCTTTTTATCTTTCTTTCCTGAATTGCACTTCTCAAACTTCTGGGATAATGTAGTCTTGAAGGGAAAGCATTCAAACTTTTACCATTAAGTTAGACGTAAACTATAGGTTTTTGTAGTTTCCTCTTATTAGGTTCAAGAAGTTGATTTCAATTCTTTATTTGGTGAGAATGTTTCTCATTAATCAATGTGGAATTTGTCAGTAATTTGCTGTTCAAATTACGATGTGATTCTTTTTTTTTTTGTATTCTATCAATATGAAATATATGAATTGATTTTCAGATGTGAAACCAAATTTGCATTCCTTGGATGAACCCTGTTTGATTATGCTGTTTAACCTTTTATTTATTGCTGAATTTATTTTCTTACTGTTTTGAGCATACAAGTGTTCTTATCATGAGAGATAGTAATGAATAATTTGTGTAATATTTGTGTCTAATTTTGCTATTCAACTAATGCTGGCTTCAAGGAATGAAATGGAAAATACTTTTTCCTCAATTTTCTAAAAGAAAATGTGAAGGATTAGTATTACATCTATGTATTTTTGGTGAAACACAACCAAAAAACCCTCTGGGTCCAGTCTTTGGCATAAAAAATAATTCATTTTTTGCACTTCTAGCAGGTCTATTTTAGTTCTTTTTTTAGTAACTTAACATTTGCACTGTTTCTTTAAATGTAATTATTTCATCTAACGTCATCAGTAGTCAAAATGTTTTTTACAAAATTCTTTTAATTCTATAACAGCAACAGTGATATCCCCTTTTTAATTTCTGAATTTGGCACTTGTTTTATGTCTTATTTTTTTGAACCAGAGATAATTTGTTGAGTTCACAACTATGGTATAATATAAATATGCCTAGTTATGTGATATACCTGTTTTTGGTTATCCTGGTGTATAGATTGGGTGAAGGGATATACAACAAATACCTATGCTAACAGTTTATAGACCGTGGATAAAATGTAACCAGATGGATATGCAGCATGAGAACTCTAGATTTAGAAAATATACATGAAATAGACTAAATCAATTTATGATCATACAACTAAAATAACAATATATTTATAAATAAATATCATTTTAATCAATTTAAAATCTAATATATCTCTATATAAAGGCTGTTCATCTCTTCTATATGGCCTGTATGCCCTTTTTTATTGCAAGGCTATAAGGGTAAAAGTACATATTCTCCTGGCACTGGTCTGGAGTTCCCATTGTATATATTGGCCTTCTTTGCTTGCTAAACATTTAAACCTTTTTGTGATTATATCCTGAGATGTCAGCCCCTGTCTCCCATAACTTCTAAAATTTCTAGAATTGGAACTCTTCATGGCAAAGTATCTTAGTGGGTCAGATCCTGGTAGTTTCTTACTTAATGACTTTCCCTGACCTAAGACCTCATTAGCACTACAGATAATTTGATTCTGTGTGCTGGCCTTAGTCTTAGGATTTCTACTTTCAGCTTGTACAAATAATTCTTACTCTTTTCTACATTTATACAACCTGGTCTGCTGACCTTAAATCCCTATAACCAGCTACCTGCTACATAATACACTGCATTTATGTGAGGACTTCCAGATTCTTTATAAACCATATAACAAGAGGGCTGGGCCATGGTTAGGGTGGCTGAAGACGGACAGCCTGAGTGGTAGCTGGGGTGGGAAATGAGGGAAGGCTGCACAAAATAGCCAAAGGACTGGTGCAGGAGGTGGGGAGGGAACCATGGCTGAGGTGAAGGGCCGCTGAGTGGTGGAGGCAGTAAGTGCAAAGAATTGTAAACCAAGGAACCATGGATATGAGAAGTGTGGGTGAAATAAAATGGAGATGCTTTCCTTGACTTGAAGAAGCAATGAACCTTCAAATCTCCCCATCGCTATACAAAAGTAGCCCTTGTTACTACTGAAGTAGTGTTTCTTTATGAAGATGGGGAGGGGGAGAAAAAAAATATGGTGGCATGAGAGGAGAGCCCCAATACCTACCAGGGAAGGGACTTATGAACAAAGGGGAATCCACAGGGGAAAACCTGAGAAGCACCCTCAACTGAGAGAACCACACAACACAGAACAATACCCAAAGGTTAGAATAAAAAGGGAAGACTGGGAGAGGGAAGGGGAAGGAGCAGTTTGGGAACAGGGATGTGGAGCGCAGCCCAGGTCTGGCAAAAACAAAGGGGGATTGGGGGACTACATCAAAGTAGAGCTGGACAGAGGGCAGGCTGGAAGCCGAGACCTAAGGAGCATGGAAGTCTCACAAGACTGTGGACAATTTAACATCCGAACTCAAGGGACAGCACGCAGTGCCCTAATCAGATCATGGAGCCTAAAGTGGAGCAGGGACTGTGGAGCAGGGTGGCTGCACTTTCCGGTGGGCAGGGTGAGAGCAGGGATTCAGCCCACAACAGCTCAGCACCCCTGATTTACGGAGGAGATTGACTGTGAGGGAGCGCCTTCTGAGGACAGGGCTCTCGGAGCAAGGGCAGCGGCTCGAGTGGACACAGAGGCAGCACGCTCGGCTGTATTAGACGTGCTTAGAGTGAACACGGAGGTCTTCAAGATCCTGCAGAGCCACCAGCCTAGTGTGGCTGCCAGCGGAGCTGCGGCCTAAACCTCTGCCAAGCCCTGGCCCACCTGTGCCACTGCCGAGCTGCCGCCCTGTGGGCTGGCTCACAGACGTGATTAAAAAAGCAGATAATCAGGGAAAGCCAGGATTGCTCAGCGGGTTAAGCACTTGCTTTGAAGCCCCGAGGACCAAGGATCGAATCCCGGCTCCGGCCCAGGCGGACCCACATGCTGAACTGGGGTGTGCTTCCCAAATGCGGTGAGGCCTCCAGTTCAGTTAAAAAAAAAATAGCAGACAATCAGAGGGTAGAAAGACTGGCTTAGCCCCAGCCTCTGCCAAGCCCCACCAGCTCACAGACACGATGAAAGCAAAAGCAGATAAGAAGGGAGAAAGCCCCAAGCTGCTGGCCTCACCCTCACTAAACCACCAGCTCTGCCCCCCCTGCTGAAAGAGGAATCTGCTATTGTGTCTCAGGCCCACCTTAGCTCCTACTCACACACCCCCACCCTCGGAACCATACCCTTACTACCCTGCTTTCTAACAGCTAAGGCAGCAACTGAATAGCAAACCCCAGGGCACAGAAGCTGTCTGCTTCTCCCAACCCTCTCCCAAAATCTCCTCCTCCCACAACTCAGATCATAAAAAAAAATAAAGGGAAGCTCAAAAACATTCTCATGCATAAAGCAAAAAGAACCGCATAAAGCAAAAAGAACCACAGCAAACACAATGCACACCTCAGAATCCAAAGCCCCTCCAAAAGATCAGGGGCATTCATTAGAAAAGGAGCTTGCACACTTGAAATCAAACCTAAGTGAAACAGAATTCAGGGCTGCAATACTCAAGACACTCAGAGAGCTCAGTCAATGCTGGCAAAGTACCCAGACACAATTAAATGACCTCAACAAGAAATTTTCTGAGCAAAATGAGTACTTTACAAATAAAATTGAGAAGTTAGAGCAGAACCAAAAGGAACTCCTCAAAATGAAAGGCATAATAGAAGAGCTGAAAAAAGTATTGACCAGCATAGGAAACAGGGTTGACCAGCTAGAGTAGGGGTCTCCAAACTTTTCAGCCCAAGGGCCGCACTAACTATCAAACAGCAGTTTGGGGGCCAACTACACACTCGAGGTCCAAATAAAAAAGAATCAAAATATAGATGTTGTTTTTAATTATTTATTTAATATTATTTTATTCAGTTATTATTTAATAACACATTGATACACTACACATGAACACCTGTATTAGTGGGAATGGTGAAATTGTTTCCTGGATGCCAAAAGCAGACATTTCTGGCTTTAGATTTGATGTCCATAACATCAACAGTGACCTGAGATTATCATCAGACAAGTTTGTTCTCAAAGTGTTCTTCATGTATTTCATTCTTGAAAATGTTTGTTCACACAGTATGTTGTTCCAAAGATTGAAAGGTACCTTGATGCAAAACTTTTGACATTAGGAAAGTCTTCCTTGGGCAAAAACTAGTAAAAACCCACCAGTCCTTCTTAGAACTTGTCCCTAAGGAGGTCATTTGCTTGCAACTCAATGACCTCCAGCTGCAGTTCATCTGGGCAACTGGCCACATCTGCTTCAAATAGGTTTTGAAACAGTCTCACTTTTTCTGCCTTTGAATCCAAGTCAGAAAACTGCTCCTGAAACTGCAGCTGGAGGTCTTTGATGATCTCGCATGCAAATGACGTGGGGAACTCAGCTGTTGCTTCAGCCATTAATACATTGCACTGCTGAAAGTGTGTCAAGTTGTTGGCCTATACTTGTTCCAAAAACAAGACAAGCTTAGATCTGAAGGCTTTTAGGTGGGTGTATAGATCAGAAACTAGATTTTTCTCTCCTTGTAGTTTTAGGTTCAGAAGATTTAAATGACTAGTTATGTCTGCAGCAAAGGCCAATTTCCATACCCCAGTAATGGCTGTGGCTTGCCTTTACTTTCCAGGAAGTCATCTATTTCCTTTCTTAATTCAAATACTCTGCTCAGAACTTTCTCACAACTTAGCCATTTTACTGCTGTGTAATATCGTAAATCTTGTGATTCTGTGTCTGTATCTTTCAACATGTCTCTGAACTATCTATGGTTGAGCCCATGTGACCTTATTAAATTCACCATCTTCACCACAGGATTCAGTACACTGCTAATGTCCACATATTTAGCACACAAAGCTTGCTGGTGAATAATACAGTGCAGGAACATTGGTTGTGGAATGTTTTTCTCATTACACATCTGCTTCACTTGTCCAACCAAGCCTTTCTTTATGCCACTCATGTTC
>PVKE010033401.1:0-17940 GCA_004027555.1 Craseonycteris thonglongyai
TCCTCATGGCCTCAAAGCGAGCGCTCAACCCGCTGAGCCGTCCCGGCTTTCCCCGACATTCATAATTTTTAAAAGCAAGTCATAGAGGAATGCGAGCAGTGTAATATTTGTTTATATTCATTAAACCATGTACACAAAGTTATACTAAACATTTTTATACCATTTCTATACCATATGCCAGTACCAGTCCTATTCAAAGTATAGTTTGTGAACCAGCAGCATCTGGGATCCTGTTAGAAAACATATTCTCACTTCCCACCCCAAACCTACTGAACCAGAATTTCTGGGGTGCGGCTGAGGAGTCAAGCTATTTGCTCCCCACCTGCTCTTCAGGTGATTCCCAAGCACAGTCAAGTTTAAGAACAACTATCATAGTATTGCATAAGAAAGATCTGATTAGAGGAATTAACTCTTGGATGGGACTGGAATGAAACTGGAATGGGGTGTAAACATGTTCAAAGAATTCTACTAAAGCGTTTTGCTTTAATGGTTTTCACAAAAATATATTTATTCACTAAGTGTGTAATATAAAAAATACAACAGAAGGTAAAATAATTTTTTCAAGAATAATGTAGTTGAGGGGATGTTGGAATAGCTCAGCAGGTTTAGCGCTTGCCTTGCAACCTCAAAGCACAGAGATTGAATCCTGGCCCTGGCCCATTGCAAGCCCATACACTGAACTGCGGATCAACTGGTAACTGCCATGATGGCAGTGAAGGTTCTTGCTTCACATGCAGGAGGCTCCCAGTTCAGTTTCTACCTCATGTAGCCCCACAGCCACGTGTGTGGAATGAATTTATGTCACGACTAATAATGTACAACTATGGAGACTGCTCTGGGCCCTCCCCCTTCTATCTCTCTCTCTCTCTCTCTCTCTCTCTCTCTCTCTCTCTCTCTCTCTACTTCTCCTGAACAATAAAAATGAATCTTAAAAAAATAGAATAATGTAGTTGAGAAATAGTTTGCATAAAATGACACAGTCCATTTATCAACGTCTCTCTCAAACTGGAATGCATTCTCCAGATGTAAATTCCATCAGGTGCTAAGTTTTGCCTGGAGCTGAAAGACCGTAAATGCAGAAGAAAATGAAGAAGAATTCTGATGAGCTACCTAAGTTCTTCTCCTTGGAGCACAGATAGTAGGCAATCTCATAATGGAAGTAGCTTCCCATGGACCAGGAATGCTCAGAATAATTGCTAAAGTACCGGTAAGTGGGACATTCCATCTAAAATTAACAGGCATTGCAGACATAGCTCTGACCCATGTAGAGTAGAATGAGACTAGCCCTTGACTTGTTCTGGGAACTATGCTATGATTAACACAATGTCCAGGACACTTCTGCCCTTAAGATAGGTCAAGAGGGGGGAAGCCGGGATGGCTCAGTGGGTTAAGCGCTCACTTTGCAGCGCCGGGGACGAGGGATCGAATCCCGGCCCCGGCCCATGCGGAACCATATGCTGAACTGGGAGCTCCCCCAGTTCAGTTCTCTCTCTCTCTCTCTCTCTCTCTCTCTCTCTCTCTCTCTCTCTCTGTCAAAAATAAAAATAAATAAAAATATATTTAAAAAAAAAAAAAGATAGGTCCAAAGGATAAAGACAGAGGGAAATGTTGTACTGGTTAGTCTGTAGGCCCAACTGAGATAGGAAAATGGAACGTGCAGAACAAGTCATGCTGAGAAGGTACTTCTTTGCTCAGGGAGCAGTAATACATGCACACCCCTCCACCCAGTCCTCTCATTCCATATGCTCCACTACTCCTCTGAGAAGATCTTCCCACGGCCCTTTGGGAGAAGCAGCCACTTGACTTAGCTCTCCAAATAGTGCAAGAGCATGCCTTTGTTGACAAAATATACCTAACCAAGGCAATCATAATGCTTTTCTTTCTCTGCAGTGCCCCAGTCTTCATTGTGACACTATTCCCTCTACAAACTTGGTCTTACTGCCCGGCAGGGGGCTGGTTTCACTGGGTTTCATTATAGCTTAGAACTCAAGTGGTGCTACTGCCTTGGAAGTGCACACTAGCTAAATAAGACATGATGGGACTCAGTCCCATGGGTGGGGCAGGCAATGGGTTGGGAATAAGCTTAGGAAAATCCAACTGAGACTTATTAGGAAGAGAACTTTTCTTCTGAAAGTTTCCTAAGGGGAATTTGAAGTGCCTCAAAGTGAAAGGATCTCTATTTGAGTAATAGTGAAATACTGAGAGGTAGGAGTGGTTCAAAGTACTCATAATAGAGTTCAAGAAATAGTATTACTCTCAAGTTTAATAAATTTATTCTACTTTATATGCTGCAAATACAATTAAGTTTCATACTCTGTATGATGTCATAATGATGGCTATAGGTCACTACATATTTGTGCAAACCCAAAGAATGGACAACACCAAAAATGAACCGGAATATGAACTATGGATTGGGAATGATCATGATCTTTAATGTAGGTTCATCAATTATAAGAAATGTACCACTCTGGTGAAGGATGTTGATAATGGGGAGCCGGTGGGGGCAGGAGCAGAAAGTTATTTAGGAAATCTTTGTATCTTCTCTTCAATTTTGCTATGAATTCTAAAATTACTCTAAAAAGTAGTCAATTAAAAAATTGAAAGAGAACCAAGTTACCCACATTCTCAAGAATTTGCTACTTAATCAAGGGCATAATAGAGACCATAAAATAAAATAAATTAAAATGAGCAAAAAAACTTGAATAGACATTTCTGTAAAGAAGATACGTAATGTCCAAAAAGCATATAAAAAGATGCTTAACATCAGTAATTACTAGAGAAACACAAGTGAAAAATGAGATCACCTCACACCCATTAGTTAATATTAAAAAATAAAATAAATAAACAGAAAAGTGTTGGTGAGGAGGTGGATAAATTGGAACACTTGTGCATTGTTGATGGGATTGTGAAATGGTGCAGACACTATGAAAAACAGTATGAAGACTTCTCAAAAAGTTAAAACTAGAGCTAGCATATGACCTAGTAATCTCACCTGTGGGTATATATGCAAAAGATTTGAAAGCAGGATCTCAAAAAGATATCTGCACACTCATGTTCACTACAGCATCATTCACAATAGCCAAGATGTGGAAGCAACCCAAATGTCCATCAGTGGATAAATGCATAAAGACAATGTGGTATATGCATACAATGAAATTTTATTCAGCTTTATAAAAAAAGAAATTCTGTCACATGTCACAACATGGGTGAACCTTAAGGGCATTATGCTATGTGAAATGAGCCACTTCACAAAAAGAAAATATTGACTGATTCCACATATATAAGGCATCTCAAGTAGTCAAAACTCATAGAAACAGAAATTAGAATGGTGGTTGCCAGGAGCCAGGGGAAAGAGAAATGGGGATTTTTTGTTCAATGTGTTGTAAAGGTTCAATTTCATAAGATGAAACAGTCCTAGAGATTTGTAGCACAACAATGAGATTTATACTTAACATTATGGTACTATACACTTAAAAGTGGTTAAGATGATAAATTTTATGTCATGTTTTTAACTACGAATTTTTTAATTTAATGAAAAATTAATAACAATATTAAGTCTTCCAATCCATAAACATGGATATCTTTCTATTTATTTAGGTCTTCATTTTCTTTCAACAATTTTGTAGTCTTTAGTGTACAAGTCTTGTAACTCTTTTTTTTTTTTTTTATTATTGTTTTTGACAGAGAGAGAGAGAGATACAGTCAGAGACAGAGAGAAGGGGGAGGGCCCAGGACAGTCTCCATAGTTGTACATCATTGGTTTTTCCACATAGTTTCATTCCACAGGTGGGAGGGGCTGCACAGGGCAGGAACTGGGCCGGGGTCTCACCCCAGTGAGAACTGAACTGGGGGCACTCCCCAGTTCAGCATATGGGTCCACACTGGCCAGGGCCGGGATTCGATCCTCGGTCCTCGGGGCTGCAAAGTGAGCGCCTAACCCACTGAGCCATCCCGGCTTCCCCATAACTCTTAAATCAAACTTATTTCTAAGTGTTTTATTCTTTTTGATGCTATCTACATGGAATTGTTTTCTTAATTTTTTATTTGGATGAATTGCTATTGTATAGAAATATCACTGGTTTCTGTATTGATCCTGTGTCCTGAAACTCTGCTGAACTTGTTTATTAGCTTTAATAGTCAGCATTTTTATAGCTTAAGATTTTCTATACACAAGATCACATTGTCTACAAAGATAATTTATTTCTTCTTTTCAGTTTAGAAACACACAAACTACCAAATCTGACTCAACAAGAAATAGAAAATTAGATCAACTTATAACTAGTAAGAATATTGAATCAGCAATCAAAAATTTCACAACAAAGAAAAGCCCAGGACCAGATACCTTTACTGGTGAATTCTGCTAAACATTGAAAGGATTAACACCAACCCTCTTACACTCTTCCAAAAAATAGAAGAGGAAGAAATACTTCCTAAGTCATTCCATGAGGCCAGCATTACCCTTCCACCAAGCCAAAGAAATCACTTGAAAATGTGTTATCATTTTGGTGTCTGATAATATAAAAGCATTATTCATAATGTGAAGTAATTGCTGGACCATGAACACTTTAGATATTTGCATGCATGTCTCTCCAATTTGATTTTGGACTCCTTAAGGACAAAAATTCATGTCTGCATCCCTGTGGCACAAAAAAAGTACCTAATAGTCATTAAATATTGAATAAATATCGAGTGAATCAATAAATTACTGAGTAAAACAATAAATAACAATGTATTATAATCGTACTTAAAAAGGGGATTACTTAAAAACTACAAACCAATATCCCAAAATCTGTACGGGAAACAGAACTAGAGAAGTGAGGAAGGGGCCTAAGGTAATCCGGTGAAGGTGTACTGCTGACTCTGCCAAGTGAAAGCAGATGGTTCCTTGTTTTAATATTGTTGCAATAAGAAAAAGAAGGCAGGTGCTCACTGCTCTAGTCAGAAGACCATATCTACAAATATGCTGCAATTAAACCACCATAAAAGTGGGTACATTTTAATAATTCTCATGCCCCAAAACCTTTCTACCTTCTGCATCTCCTAATTTGAAAAGTTGAGAAGATGTGATAGAAATCACCACTCCTTGAATCTTCCAAGCCTTAGATGATGGCTTTAATTTCTATTATTCCACCGTTAATGACTTTTAATGTTATAATTTGGTAGGAAAGGGAAGTTTGAAGGTCTGCAGCTTGGAATTTCCTGCTATCATGTCCTTAACCCATCATGATTCATGAAGTAAATGTGGGGATGTGCTAGTTGTTGATGATATTTATTCCAAAAATTACTTGCAAACTGAGGAAATAACCACAGAATGCCTTCAGAGTCTCCATGAAGTAAACTTCGAAGTGAATCTTAATCACTTGAGAGTCATAAACAGACTCACTGACATTGAAGTGCAGTATCATTCGGGATCTTTAAAAATTAGAGTAAGTTCAGTATCAATATCCAGGAACCCAATTGTTCTGAATGTTTCCATTTCTCAATCTAATGATTTTGAAATCAAGGTGTGGTAGGAAAATTAATGGCTCTCAAAAGGTCCACATCTAATCCACAGAACCTATAAATATGTTAGATTACATGGTAAAAGGAATGAAAATTGCAGATTAAATTAAGGTTGCTAACCAGCCAAACTTAAAAAGAGAGAGATTAATTGTCTTGGCCCAATGTAATCACAAGGGTCCTTAAATGTGGAAGGAGTCAGAAGAGAGAGTTAGAGAAAGAGATGTGATGACAGAAGCAGGGTTTAGTGATACGACATGAGAAAGACTGGACTCATCTTTGCTGGCTCTGGAGATGAAAGCAGGGACATGTATGAGTTAACACAGGCTGCCATAACAGCATACCCGACTGGGTGGCTTAAACAACAGAAATGTGTTTCTCACCGTTCTGAAGGTACCAAATAGTGAGATAATAAAAACCATAAGAAGCAAGGACTCCTCTCCTAGTCTTGGGACCACAGTTCCTCTAGTCAGGAAAAATGGTTCTCTTTCCTAAGAATTTTTAGGTCTCCACAGGATTGTCCTGGGGGATTGGGCAAGTGATAACAAAGGAAAAATCAGTAATTTACTTCACTCTTTCTGATGCATGGGGGCCCCATTTCTCTCTTTTCAGACCACAAAGGAGTTTCTCTTTTTGTTTAGCTTTCTGTATGAACCTCGTGTGTAGGTTTGAATTTCAGGTTGCCCTTGAGTCCAGGCCAAGAGATATTGGAAGGGAAATAAATAAATAAATAAATAAATAAGCAAACAAACAAATAAACACACTTACATACCTAACCCAGAAAATTCACCAAGAGCCTGTAAGAAAAGATTAGATAGATAGATAGATAGATAGATAGATAGATAGATAGATAGAAAGAAAGATAGATAGATAGATAGATAGATAGATAGATAGATAGATAGATAGATAGATAGATAGATGATAGATACACAGACAGACAGAGATAAAATCTGAAAAATTTACCAAAAGTTTGTTGGTACTTTGCATTCTAGTTCTCTTCCCAGGTCTGCTTGCTACCATTTATTTTTCAGAATCTGCAGATAGCTGCTTCAATGCATTCTGTCTGTAGTTTTTTTGTTTTTTGTGTTTTTTTTTTATCTTTTCACATTTATAGAGAGAAATTATCTTTTTGTCTTCAGTGCATAGTTATTTCTATTTTACTTTTTGACAGATAGAGAGACAGAGACAGAGACAGCTAGAGAACCGAACTGTGGGAACTCCCCAGTTCAGCATGTGGGTCCTGCCTGGGCCGGAGCCGGGATTCGATCCTCGGTCCTCATGGCCTCAAAGCGAGCGCTCAACCCGCTGAGCCGTCCCGGCTTTCCCTGTCTGTAGTTTTTAATTGCATTCAGTGGAAGAAGGACGGAGTGTGCTTATACTTCATCTTGACCAAAACCAGAATCTGTCTCCTGGCTTTTGCCCTCTCCCTACTTTACAGGTCGTTCCTTTTCTATAGCCCTGTGGTGGCTTTTCCTGCTTGATGGGCTTTAAACATTAGTGTTCCTCTAGTTTCATCTCAAGCAATTTTCTCACTCTAAACTCTCTCCCTAGTTAATACCAATCACATTCAGTACTTAAATCATTACATATATGCAAATATATGCCAAGTTTACATCTCCAGGCTGATCTTTCTCATTAATTCCAAACTAGCATACCCAATTAACACCTTGATGTTTCTACCTTTTTATTTCAAAATCGTGATAATTCCAATGTGTGTAAAATACAACTCATGATTTACCCTTGAAACCCCAAACATGGTCCTTTTCAAATATTCTCTATGTCAGTTAATGACACAATCAGCCTTCTTTGACATCTAGAAATCACCTTTGACATCTTTAGCTCTCTCAACACAGGAATGGTCAAGTAGCTACTTTAATAGCCATCAAAAGTTTCTTAGATGCATATTTTTATTCAACAGATGTTCAGTGAGCACTTGGTCCTTCACAAAAATATGCACTGAATGTTTTCTCTGTGCCAGGCCATGAGTAAACAGTAAATGATAGTCCTTGACTCAATGAACCTACAGACTAGTTGATTTCCTTAAACAAGTAAACCAAGTTACTATCAAATTACAAATTGTGATAAATGCTCTTAATAAAAGCATCAGCAAGACAGAGCACAACATTTTTAGGGAACCAGAAGGAATTCTGTGTTCCTACAGTAAAGAAGGTAAATAGCAAGTAATCAGATTATGAAAGCCCTTGCACGCCATTAAGCAAGGGTCCCCAATCCCCAGGCCATCGATCAGTGTCTGTCCATGATCTGTTAGAAACCAAGCCACACCGCAGGAGGTGAGGGGCAGGCAAGTGTGCGACGCTTCATCTGTATTTACAGCCACTCCATATCGCTCACATGACCACCTAAGCTCCGCCTCCTGTCAGATCACTGGAGACATTAAGTTCTCATAGGAGCACAAACCCCACTGTGAACTGCACATGTGAGGGATCTAGGCTACACGCTCCTTATGTGAATCTAATGCCTGATGATCTGAGGTGGAGCTGAGGCGGTGATGCTAGTAGTACTGGGGAACAGCTGCAAATACAGATTAACATGAGCAGAGAGGTGTGACTGCACAGAGACCATAATAAACCAATTGTTTGCAGACTCCTATCAAAACCCTATCATAAGCGGCAAGTGACAAGCTGCATCTGGTGGAAGGCATTATAGTGGCGAGTCGAATAATTACAGTGTTCCCTCGCCACTTCGCGCTTCATGTTTTGCGGCTTCAGTGCTTCGCGGGTTTTCCCAAAATATTCATCAAAAAATAAAAATGAAAAAATACAACCATGTCAGCAGCCACATTGCGGAAAGGAGCGTTGTTTCATGTTGATGTGCGAGAGAGAAAGAGGCTCCGAGTGAGCCTAAAGCTTCTACGAGTCACGTGAGAGCCTCTCCTCCGCCACCCACACAAGACTCTTCGCCTCTCTCAGAAAGCAATGCTGATTCATGTTTATCACTGTATAAGGTTTTGTCATTAACCTTATTAATTAGCACTGACACGTTTAAGTAAATACGTATACTGTTATCATTTTTGTCTTAAATGAGTAAAGTATGAATACTGTTTACATATTTAAAACATTCTTGTACCCACATACACGAACATTCCTAGGGGCAAATCCTACTTCACGGTTTTTCAGCTTTCGCGGAAGGTTCTGGTCCCCATTAACCGTGAAAAATGAGGGATCGCTGTATTTCCTAATATATTTCAATGTAATAATAATAATCATAAAAATTAAGTGCACAATAAATATAATGTTCTTGAATCATCCCAAAACCATGACCCCCCACTTCCTCACCCCACTTCATGAAAAATCTGTATTCTGGGGATCCCAGGATAGGTAAATAGGTTGAGTGCTTGCCTTATAACCACAAGGTCCGGGTTCTGAATCCCGGCCCTAGCCCATGCAAACCCACATGCTGAACTGTGGTGCAACTGGTAACTGCCAGGATGGCAGCGAAGGTTCTCCCCTCCCATGAGGGAGGACTCTAGCTTGGTTCTGCCCCATGCAGCCTCACATTCACCTGTGTGGAATGAAACTATATAAAAAAAAATCCAAAAAACTAATAATGTACAACTATGGAGACTGCTGTGGGCCCTCCCCACATCTCTCTGTCTCTGTCTTTCTGTCTGTCTGTCTGTCTGTCTCTCTCTCTGTCTCTCTCTCTCTCTCACCTTCTCTCAAACAATCAAATAAATCTTTAAAAAAAAAAAAAATTGTCTTCCATGAAACCAGTCCCTGGTGCAAAAAAGTTTGTGGACTACTGCTCTTAAGAACTTCCAGGGGAAGCCGGGATGGCTCGGTGGGTTAAGTGCTCACTTTGCAGCCCTGGGGACCAAGGATCGAATGCCGGCCCTGGCCTGTGTGGAACCATATGCTGAACTGGGAGCTCCCCCAGTTCAGTTCTCTCTCTGTCTCTGTCTCTGTCTCTGTCTCTGTCTCTGTATCTCTCTCTCTCTGTCAAAAATAAAAATAAATAAAAATATATATATTTAAGAACTTTCAGTTTTAGGATAATAAAAAGCCGCCAAGGGATTTAAATGAAGAAGTGTCATAATCAGATTTTCCTAAAGCATAAATCTGTTCATATAATCATTCACTGAGGAATTAGGTGCCTGTCAGAGGTAGTTCTACCTTCTCTGTCAAATATATTCCTCTTTTTAACAATACCTGAAAAGGATCCTGTACCTGAGACTCTCTAAACGTAATGATTGTAATTAGTACATGTTGAGCTGGAATCTAATCCAAATGGAGGGATGTACCATTTACCAATCAGTGGTTTTAGTACTGCCCATACTATATAACACACATTTATATTTATATTTGCTCGTTGCTTTTCACAGCAACATCATGTAACATGGTGTCACTACCGTAGCTCTGCTGCTGCCAGGGAAACATCTGCCCGGGCTCCATGCTAGGTCCTTTTCTGACATCTGGACCATTTCTAATCTGCTTCAGTGTCCCATTCTGGCCCATATTCCATTCTGAAACAATGTGCTCAGTTCCTTGTGTCAAAGCCGACGGCCTAATTACAGAGTGCGTTCAGACTCTATGTCTTCAAGTTCTCACAGTTCACTCTTTGAAATAAAACTTTCAGCTATTTCTATAACTCTGATTATTCCAGTTTATATTTGGCACCACACATATTAAAGTTTATAATTCCAAGGGGTAGGCAATTCATTGTACTGTAACATAAAAACCAGCTCTACTCTAATAAAAGCCTACTATAAACTGTCACTTCAGAATGACTCTGAAATTGTCAGGAAATGAATGTGGTATTGGGGTTGAGCAGGTTCAGATATCTAAGCAGAAAAATAATTACTTCTAGGTTCCATGAAAGCTTCCTGGTCAGCTCTCCCCCGCTACCTCCAAATCAGGGCTTGTTTCCTTCCCTCGTTTCCAAACATCTCTTGGCAGCAACCTCTGGCATCAAACTTGTCCCCTGGTCCCAGCACCAGTATCTTGCTGAGAGATTACTGCAAGTCTCTTTCAAAGTAGGTTACACATCCAGGAATGTGTAACAGAAGCCCCAGATCCAAAGGAATGGTCTAAGGGTGAAATAATCCAGAATTGGAATGTTTGGATCCAGAATTCAGCATCAAATACTAAATCTTCTTAGGTTTTTCATATTTTGAAAGGTGTCAAATGGGTTAACCTTCCTCCACTCAAAACCACCTCCTCTTCCGTACTCTAGAAGCAAGCACCTGAGAAGGGGCGTATGGCAGAAAGAAGAGGAGGAAAAAATAAAATTAAAAGAAAAAAGGGAGAAATCACAACTAATCCTACTTTTCTTTTGGAATGAGAGATTTTGCTGGAAATGATGTCTCCCCAAGTACAAGGATGTAATCTCAAACCTACACCAGAATTCCGTGAGGATCTATTATAAATGCAGGACCCCAGCCCAGAGCTACTGAATCAGAATATGTGCTAATAGAGGCTCATTCTATATTTTAAGCAGTATTTTTATGGAACTTAAAACAAATCATGTAAACTATCTCTATAATTGTTAAATAATTATAAATCAGTGTCCCTCGTGGCTTATGCTGCTTCTTCATAATTTTCCCAAGTGGTTCTTACTTCTCAAATCATGTGATTAGTTTAACGCAGATAAATTTATTAGTTTACTGAATCACTGCTACAAACATCAAAAGGTACAAAATTACAGGAATTCTTGCCCGTGTGAATTTAATCATCCAATGAAGAAAAGAACACAAACACACATTAAAAAATAATAAAAAAAACTTCATTAGCATATGGGAGGTACACCGGTACAGAATCAGAATTTGCTCAAGTATCGATGTGCTTAGAAAAGCAAGGTTGATCGCTTCTCGGCCTTTTGGCTAAGATCAAGTGTAGAAAAGCAAGGTTGGCAGCTGAGCAAATCAAGACTGATCAGGAAGTCAAGGAGTTTTAACTGGAAGTCTTGAGAAAGGGAGAGTAACGAGACAGTTTCCACGGTGTGGTAGAACAAGCTCCGACGATGTTGGAAGGATGAGGGTTGCACTTTCAGTTCAGCAACTGCATGATGTTGAGTTTAATTTTTCTCTGATCCTGCTTTCTCACTTGCACCATCGAGGCCACTCTGTTATTTGTGTCTTTGTTCCTTTATGCCGCCACCTCATTCTAGAAAGGATTTAAGGCAGAGAAGATAACCACGTTTCTTCTGGCAGAAACAGTCACTGAGTCTAAATTTATCAAAGTTTCCTTCTGGAGCAAATGTGTGATGACTCTATAGTCCAGAAATTCTTACAACCATGAAACACACACAAAAACCCCCAGAAAATATTACTAAATGCAAATTGAAATCTACTCTTGTCCACACGCAATCACTCTGTGTACACTTACCTCACAACTGTAAAATTATAGAGCTATGGTCCAAGTCAGTGTTCTAAGGGTGAGTATATTGTCTAGAATTTCTTGGGTGAGTTCTGCCAGGGGTGGGCCCCTGGTAAAACGGCAGGCACCCACTCAGAGATTTGCAGGTGTTTGATGCAATGACATTTTGCCCAGCAGTTTTTTTGTAGCATCTTTGACTTCCTTGTTTCTTAAACTGTAAATTAATGGGTTCAGCATAGGGGTAAGCACTCCATAAAGCAACGAGATGACTTTATCTGTTTCTTGTGAGCTTGAAGGAGCCTTTAGGTACATGGAGAGAGCAGCCCCATAATACAGGATCACCACAGTCAAGTGGGCACCACAAGTCGAAAAGGCTTTGCTTCTTCCCTCTGCTGAGCTGATTCTCAGGATGGTGGAAAGGATGAAGACATAAGAAATGCAAATTAAGAGCATTGGAACGGGCAGGAGCAGCACACTCACCACCAGCATGATCATGTCCATGCGCAGTGAGCTTGTGCAAGCTAACTTCAGCACCGCCAGAATTTCACAAGTGAAGTGATCGATGAGATTCCCACAGAGGGGCATCTGCAGAGCAAAACCGGTTTCCAGCAGTGCAGTCAGACAGCCTGTCACCCACGAGATGGCAGCCATCTGCACACAGACCTGCCTGCTCATGATGATGGGGTATCTCAGCGGCTTGCAAATGGCCACGTAACGGTCGTATGCCATCACAGCCAGGAGCACACACTCAGTGGAGCCCATGGCAAGGGACAGATACATCTGTGTGGCACACCCAGAAAAGATAATGGTTTTCTGGGATGACAGCAAGTTCACCAGCAAAGTGGGAATAGAAGCTGATGTGTAACAAATATCCATGAAAGAGAGATTTCCAAGGAACAAGTACATGGGGGTGTGAAGGCGTGGATCTAGGAGAGTGATTAAAATCAGCGTGCTGTTTCCCAAAAGGGTTATCAGATACATTACAAGGCTGAAGACGAAGAGAACGATCTCTAACTTTGGGTATCTAGAGAAACCCTCCAGGAAAAAAAAGCTCCAAATGGTGAGGTTTTCTCCTTGCATTTCCTGTCTTTCACCTGTAGTCATTCTAGTGTTATTCTGTTCATTACGTCTGAGGACACAGAGAGATAAAGTAAACTGTTCATTTAGTTTAAGAAAACACTTTCAAACTTATTTTATTATAAGCACAATTTTACCACATAACAAATCACAGGATAGTATAACTTGATCTAAAAGGAGAAAAAACAGGTTTGATTTACATAAAAAGTTGATTCTTCCACAATAAAACTTAGAAGAGAGTGAATTTGGAAACAAGAATAAACATATTTAATATTTGAATCTCAGACCGAGATTTGAAAGTGCTGAATGATGAAAATATGAATGAACATTGAATAAATAATTGAGCACAAATTAGAAAAGTCAATCAGACAAGTGAAGAAAAGAAAGCACATTTGTACAATAAAAACAGGTCATGATCTTACTGGAAGAAAAGAAGAAATGTTGAAAGAAACAAATAAATGAATTGTAAACGAATAGCTATTAAGTTCTGGGTCTAAAAGAACTCTATCCTTTCCAGCTAACAGCTTGGAGGTCCATATACTTGTTTCAAAAATGATGACATTTATTATTAAGAGCCAGTTTACAAGTCACACAAAATAGCCCACCTCCTTTAAACACTGATACCTTCACTGCACAGTTTCATTTATTATTGACACTCATACCTTTGTGAGTATGTAAATAGGTCTAAAAATTATATTCAAGCAATACTTTTATTATTTATTAAAATTATGTAATAAAACCCAGGAAATAAAGAAATTAAACTGCCCTTTTAAATTACCTTAAAATCTCGTTGAAAAAATAATTATAGATCATCTAACTATAAACAAGGCACTTGAGGTTTTATTTACTTTTTTACATTTTACACTTAAAAGAAATTACTAAAACTTACCATGCTTTTGCACTGATATTGCTCTTTATCACCTTCAATCTTTTTCCTTCCCTGACTAGCTCCTTCCCCTGTATTTTCAAATATACTTGTTCTTAAAAATTCCCTTCATTGTCATGCTACATATGTGAACTGCCAACCTATTTTTGCTCCTTCTTTCATAGACAAATTCCTCGATGATATGGCTTATCTTACAATAGTTCAGTCTTCCCTGTCGCGTCTTTGATGCTCTTTCCCAGTTTCTCAATTTCAATCAATGTTATCATTTGTCTCCCAGGTCTCCATATTTAAAAAGTGGTATAGATGGTGAGGGTAAAAATAATAATGTTGTGAGCAATATCTTATAACATAATATATATGAACATAATGGTTTTCAGAGTGTTTTCATTATATTATGTTATTCTTTTGACTTACATTACATTATGATCTTTGACTTTTCTCCACTGTATCTCGTATCTAACCTATTAGCAAGTCCTTTCAATTTTTCCTGTTTTAGTCATCAGTCTCCAAGCAGCTTACATTGTAGATCCAAACATCATCAGTAATGCTTAATACTCTTGCAGTTTTCTAGGAAATACTTGTCAATATTACTTCCTTCTATGGTGTTTACACATGCAGAATTTTTGCTTTTCTTTCCAACAGCTCAATTTTTGCTACACCACAGTAGTTAGTTCTTATTCATTGGTTAGCTAACAGATTATTTAAAAATTTCTCTGCCAGATTTTTCATTTAAGAAATTCTCTACAAAAATCCTATCATATTTAAGAGACTTTTTTAAAGAAACTTAATTTTTGTGTGTGTGCTACTCTTAAGACTAGCAAAGAAAACACACTTTTTTAAGAATGAAAAATCAGCCCAGTTGCCTGGAACTAGATATTGTCTATTGTTTAAAAATAGTAGCCAAGAAAAATTGGTACCCCAACCTGAATTCCCTATCACCAATTCCAAATAAAATATTGTCTTATGATGTACTTCATAAAGTTAGCTAAGTGCAAGAAAGAATGAATGCATCCATGTTAAACATGTTAAATGTACTCTGTAAAAATCAATAGTGCAATTCATTTCTTTCAACAGCATTGACTGCTACTTCCGTAACTAAAAATGCCAAAGGATAGCAAATGGAATACTTTGTAAATTTAAATCATCTGTTGTCTTGGGGAATACTTGTTGTCCCTGAACAATTTAAAGTTCAGTAGCTACATATTAAAGAGCTTTGAAACTTCTGATCCTTCAGGGATAATGTCCCAAAGATCCAATTATATCAAACTTTTAACAATTGAAACAAAGAGTGAACCACCATTCCCCCAAAATAATTTAAAAGAACTCATAAAAACAACGTCTTCTATTCCTCCCTGTCCATCCTAGTTACGTCAAGATATTTTTTCTTAAATGATTACAGTGTAGAATTCTTAGAGAAAAGATATGCCTAGAATTCTACGGTATGTGTATATATTTTTTCATTTGTGAAACTACTCCCTAGTTTCCAGAGATTAAGGGAAGAAAGTTTACACTTTAAATCACTTATCCCAACACATGGTCAGAAATTTTATTCAGCATACACATACTGAGAGCCTTAAAATAATGAACCATCAGTAGCAACAGACACACCTAGCACCCAGAAATTGGTTTTGAAATACAGGGTCTGGCAGAAGTAATGCCCCTTTTTTATGCGCTAGTAAACTTAAAAAGGGGGCATTACCTCTGCTCTGCTGGACGCTATACAATTCTCAACTAAAAGAAAAAGTAGCTCCTTGGAG
Organism: Craseonycteris thonglongyai; assembly: GCA_004027555.1. NCBI lineage: Eukaryota > Metazoa > Chordata > Mammalia > Chiroptera > Craseonycteridae > Craseonycteris > Craseonycteris thonglongyai. Next base: position 15,555 of record PVKE010033401.1, read on the forward strand.
AAATGGCTAATACCAAGGCTGGAGCAGGTAAAGAACAAAATTAGCTTGGACTACCTTATTGCACTCGAATGAAAGGAAGTGTGCAAAGAACAATAAAGATATTTCGTAAGACCACAGGTACCCAATTGATGAGGCTCCCACTTTCCAAAGCTGATTATTTTGAGCATCAACACACACACTGGTAAGAATGGATTTAAAAATAAGAATGCATGAGGAAGGGAGGAAAGAAGGAAGGGAAAAAAGGAAGGGAGGGAGGGAGAAGAGCTCCTGCTTACTGTAGGATACCATAAAATAAGTACTTAAGAGTGATGTAGTGAGAAAAATCATCAGTCACTGTGAAAGGGTATTGTAGTAACAGATTATCATTGGTAAAATGTTGTAGGTAAATGTAAGTAGCATGGTTGTCATAAGTAAAAGTTGGACAAGAAAGGGGATATTTACATGGTGTCAAAGTATCTCACCACAAACCACTTATTAATTTCAAAACCAAGGAGATCCAAGATGGCGGCATGAGAGGAGAACGCCCATAACTGCCTGGGAAGGGCCTTGTGAACAGAGGGGAATCCACAGGGGAAACCCTGAGAAGAAACCTCAACTAAGAGAGCCACACAACGCAGAACAACACAAAGGTTAGAGAAAAAAGGGGAGAGCGGGAGAGGGAAAGGGAAGCAGCGGTTCAGGGACAGAGACTCGGAGCGCGGCCCGGGGCTGGCAAACACAAAGGGGGGTTGGGGGACGACGGTCAAAGTGGAGCTGGATCGAGGGCGGGCTGGAAGCCGAGACCTAGGGAGCGTGGAAGCCCCACAAGACTGTGGGCAATTTAACATCCGAACTCAAGGGACAGCGCGCAGTGCCCTCATCAGATCACAGAGCCTAAAGTGGAGCAGGGACTGTGGAGCAGGGCGGCGGCACTTCCCGGCGGGCGGGGTGAGAGCAGGGCACCAGCCCGCAGCAGCTCAGCACCCCTGATTTACGGAGGAGACTGACTGTGAGGGAGCGCCTTCTGAGGACAGGGCTCTTGGAGTGAGGGCTGGGGCTGGAGTGGGCACAGCTGCACTGGACGTGCTTGGAGTGAATCCGGCGGTCTCAGCAGAGCCGGGAGCGTAGAGCGGCTGCCGCCCGAGCTACGGCCTGTGCGCGCAGGGCTTTCGGCGCCCCGCCCACCGGGCCGCTGCAGTACAACTGCATGCACGCACCTGGGCTTTCCCTGCCCTGCCTGCCGGCCTCCTGCGGCGCTGCTGCCTGCTCACGAGCGCGCAGCTGGGCTTTTGTCGTCCCGCCCACCGGGCCTCTGGGGCGTTGAAGCCCGCGCGCGCAACTGGGCTGCCAACAGGGTCGCCGTGCTGTCATTGCCTGCGCGCGGGACTGCGCGGCCTACTGGGGCCTCTGCCAAGCCCCAGCCCATCCAAGTGCTGCCCTGCAGGCAAGGCTTAAAGATACGATTGAAGGAGGGGCAGCCAGGAGGAGTAGAGAAAGACCGGAGCTCCTGCGCCCAGCCCGCACTGAACCACCAGCCCCCCTGCTGAAAGAGGAATCTGCTATTGTGTCTCAGGCCCGCCCTAGTTCCTACTCACATGCCCCCATCCCCTGGCCACACCTTTACTACCCTGCTATCTAACAGCTAAGACAGCAACCTGAAGTGCCCCAGGACACAGAAGCTGTCTGCTTCCCCCAACCCTCTCCCAAAATCTCCTTCTCCCACAACTGAGCCAAAAGAAAAAATAAAGAGAAGCCCATCTGATAGGCAAAACCCCAGAGGGAAAACAGACTCATGCGTAAAGCAAAAAGAACCACATCAAACACAATGCACACCTCAGAATCCAAAGCCCCTCCAGAAGATCAGGGGCAGTCTTTAGTAAAGGACCTTGCACACTTGGAATCAAATCTAAGTGAAACAGAATTCAGGGCTGCATTAATAAAGACACTCAGTGAGCTCACTCAATGCTGGCAAAGTACCCAGACACAGTTAAATGACCTCAACAAGATATTTTCTGAGCAAAATGAGTACTTTACCAACAAAATTGAGAAGCTAGAGAAGAATCAAAAGGAACTCCTTGAAATGAAAGGCATCATGGGAGAGCTGAAAAAAGAACTGACCAGCATAGGAAACAGGGCTGACCAGCTAGAGGAAAGGATGAGTGAAATTGAAGATACAAACATGGAAATGTCACAGAGGGAAGAAGAAACAGAAAGGAAAATCAAGAGAAATGAAAGAGCCCTACAAGAACTTTCTGACTCCATCAGAAAGAACAATATTAGAATAATAGGGGTACCAGAAGGAAGCGAGATGAAATCTTCTCAGAGTCTACTAAAACAAATAGTGGATGAAAATTTCCCTAACCTGTGGAAGGAATTACAGCCCCAAATCCAAGAGGAAAGCAGAAGC
>PVKE010033402.1:0-17949 GCA_004027555.1 Craseonycteris thonglongyai
GGGACATGTACTACAAGAGGCTTACCCTCCTGAAGATAATTTCGTTTTTTGGGAGGGTCCCTCCTTATAAGTATCTGGGATACAGTTCTCTATGTATGGTTTTGTACCAGTATCAACAGGAAAATAAACTTATTACCTCTCCCCCAAATCTCTTTCCTATCAATATACAGAACGTAGGAGACAAAAATGTCACATTCAAGATATAAATGGTAAGCCTTAGGTAGTTAAGAGATGTGATACAAAAATCAATGAGTTAAATTTTGGATACAAAAATCATCATGGATCTCTGAAAGGAGATATTGAAAAACAAAATAATGACCAGTCTGGAGAAGAATAAAATAACTTCAATTGAATTTTATGGGTAAGTGTGGCCCAAAGGTAGAACTATGCAGAGTTACAAGCACTCTTTGTAAACAAGGAGTTGGAGGAGCTAGAAAAAGATAGAAAATTCAAGGTCAAAGTCACGGGCAATAACCTGAACAATTCACGAAACTGAAAGTGAAAGAGAAAAGTAAAAAGACTGGGCTGCATTTAAATTAATGCAGTTCAAATAAGTATTTATTGATTTAATCAATTAACACTAAGTTTATCATAAAAGGGACTATATTCAGCCCAGAAAGAACGTAAAGGGAAGAGAGAAAAAGTTTGTATCTTCAGAAATCCAAAGAGGGACTTCAATCAGAATAGAGTATATCTCATGAACCATACCTAATGGCCAGGTGTTAGAGAGGAGTATGGATATATGTATGTCATTAAAAGCATCGACTGAGGCCAGGTTTATTGAATTCAAATTCTGGCTCTGCTGTTTACTAGCTGGGTAACTTGAACAAGTTGCTTAGCCTCGCTGTGCCTCAATTTCTTCATCTGTAAAATGGTAATAATAATAGTATTTACCTCCAAAATTAATTATGGGAACTAAAGAAATATCAATATTTTTTTATAAATATATATTCTAAAATAGTTCCTGACACATAGTAAGCACCACACAAGGATTTGTTGTTTTTGTAGTGTCAGTTTTGGACAGGACTAAGAAGCAAGCAGAAAACTATTATTGTTTTGACTTTTGTAAGGCCAGCTGTTTTAGGGGTAGCAATAGAACTCTAGACAACTTTAACTGCAATTGCAAGATAGAGAAAGCGGGGAAAGAGCCAAAGGGAGAAGGGAAGAGTAGGGGTGCCTTAAAAACACTTTCTGCATAGTTCAAATGTTTTCCATGGTTAGGTCTAACCAGATCCTTTGTCCCCACATTTTCAGCATCTCAGCTCCTATAATGGGGTCTAAAAATGCAACTCACTGAACATATGCAAGGACATACTTTTGCCATCCTTCTGGAAATCCCTTTGGAAATTTGTAATCAACTTTTTTTAAAAAACAGATTAGATCCTACTCTTCTACCCTCTATTTGCATTCACGCCTAATCTCGCTAAGAAGCAGCTGAAATTTTGAAAAAGCAGCTGAGGCTTCTACCCATTTAGAGATAGGTAGAAAAGGTTATCGATGTGAAGGAGACAGCTTGAGCAAAGGCAGTGAAGTAGGAAACATCAGTGTAAATCCAGAGGATATACGGTCTAGAATATAAGCACATCTAAGTAATGTAAGGAGTAAAGGAAGCTGGGACTGGGAGGATGTGATGAATGTCAGGGTGAACACCATGCTTCACCTGGGAGATGGCACAGAACACGAGGACCTGTGAAAGAGAATACTTGATAGTGTTCACCGTGTAGAAGCAAAAGGTTTAGGAGTCAAGAGACCGACTCACTAACTAGACAATCTTGCTAATGTCACTTAACTTCTCTAACTCTCAGTTTCCTTATAGTTTTGACCATAAAAATGAAAAAAAAAACAAAAACAGGAGGTATGGAACTTTGGCTATGTGCCAAACACCATATAGGCCCTCTAATCAGCAAGCTTGTCCAACCTATGGCCCATGGGCCACATGTGGCCCAGGATGGCTTTGAACGTGGCCCAACACAAATGCATAAACTTTCTTAAAACATGAGATTTTTGTGTGATTTTCTTTTAGCTCATCAGCTATCATTAGTGTTAATGTATTTTATGTGTGGCCCAAGACAATTCTTCTTCCATTGTAGTCCAAAGAAGCCAAAAGTTCGGACACCCCTGCTCCAAAGGATTAAAAATTGAATAACAGTATCTGTGCAAATAAAAAATCAGACCAAGAGAACTGTCTAATCTATACATCCCAAGTCTAACATGTCATGACACTATAATCAGGATCCAGTCAACTGGATCCCCAATCCTGTTAATGAAGGGCAGACAAAACATTCACCAGTGCTGTTGTATATAGAGTGTGTAGACTATTGAACTCTGAAGAATTTTGTTAAGATCCACTACCACTGTCCTGGAAGTTATTTTACTTTTTCCAGGTGAATAAACAGGTGAAGAAAACTTGATAAAGAGTGATTGATTCTCTATACTGCCTGAGAGATTAATTACATATGAGAATGAAAAAAAAAAAAGGAAGTGTAATATATAATGATAATCAGGAGATACATTACCTTGTCTAGTTTTAATCAACTTTTGAAATATATAAATAGAGATTTAACTGGTTGGCTGATTAATTCTTCTTCAGTGTGTATGTTTCAAGTGATTTGTGATTTTTTTTAATGTTTTTCTCCTTTCCTTTTAAGAATCGCTGGCAAGTTGACATACATATGGTGAACATATGGCCTTCTCCTAATTGATTTAACTCAAAAGAGGACCCACGGGAGAGCTCTGAGTACTATCTGTTTGAGAGCTTTGGGGAATGTTTATTTCAGAGTGAAGGGTATAAGTGCAATCTCATCAGAGCAGTGCAATTGAAACAGGTCAGGTAGTACCCACACATGGTTGGAAGTAGTCACAGTATAAATCATTAGGATAATTTTAACTCAAAGTCTCTGATTTGGCAGAACCATGTGGAAATACATATTTTAAATAAAGATAGTAGTTACTGATTGTGATGTTTATTTCAAGAGTTTTTTTTAATTGTACTAAATTATCCTCACTTGTAAAACTGTCACTCCCCAGGGGAAACTGCATTGTCTAATTAACCAGCACCACCCATTTAGAAATCAATTTGCCTACATTCCAGAATGAGCCTATGTTTCCCTAATGCATCCCCCACCTGATAGAGATATAATTCTATAGCTGAACTACTGCGGAAGAGAAGGCGCAATCGACTGCATTCCTTCCCTACAGACTGCTATAAATAAAGCCATGTGTCTGTCGTCTATTTGTTGAATGGCTCCTAAATGGTAGTAATCCAGCTGCAACAAAACCAAAACCAAATTGAGTTCACTCTCCTTATTGTCCTCCCTGGTTTAGCTCTAACAAAAAAGTCAAAACACCTGTCCTTAGCTAATGATGACCCTATTGCTTTGGAACTTATATGAATTCTAAAATTGAATCACAGGAATAAATTTTTTTAATGTGACATCTGACCATGGCTCTATCAGTGTTTTTGACTCTGTAATGCCCTATACCCAAAGCCTATTTTACTGTGTGACAAAATAAAGGACATACCAGATATCTCAGTCCTTCTGAGATAAGTATAAAATTTACATTTAGTATATAATTTAATATACTTAATATAGTATGTGTATATGTGTGCATATATTATACATATATGTATGTATATATAAAATATATGTCTTTCTTTTTTGCCTTTTTAGCCTGACACATAATATGTTTCTAATAAATATTTGTTGAATGAATGCTTTCCATGGTTTACATAAATAACCATCCTGTGGGCAATTTTATAGTAGTAGCAGCACTAGTACTAGTAGTAATACTACTGCTACTAGTAATATATATACTCATATTTGAACTTATATAAAGTCCAGGCACTAATGAAATATACTTTGTGGTTAACATTGTCTTATTTAATTCTGACAACTGTCTTATGAGAGAGAGCTTGTTATTTCCCAGATTATAGATCAAGGAGTTAAGGTGTGAAGAAGTCACGCAATGCATGTAAGGACAAATAAATAATAATACAGAATCCAAATATTCTCCTTGTAACCACCAAATATGTCAAATCAGGGAGCACATTGTCATTTCAATGAGATTTCATTGGAAGGTTGGATACTATTTTTATTTGAGCGGTATGATCTTACTTACAATTTCCTTTCACTTCTGGGAGTTAATTCAATCATATTAAATTACTCTGGCAAATTGTTAATGATGCTGTATTCATAGACTATAATAGAAGGGGTGGGGGTGAGACTTTAATTCTGGAACGAGATTGCCATTAGGAACACCGTAAGACAGAAATCAGAAAGTAATTCTGAAGTGCCCTTGTACATTTCCATATGCCTGAGCAATCCTCAGAAAAATTATTGTTACACCAAATTACTGACCTTTGGGTCATCCTTAAATCCCTTGTGGAATTGCATTCCAGTTTCACAGAATATTTAGAAATTTTCCTTTAAGAATTTATCCTAAGGAAGGTGCCTTTAGGATCTAGTCTGTAGAGAGAGTTCTGCAGCACCCTAGTGCATTTTTACATTTTATAAAGCAGTGCAACACACTGCCATAGAAAACAATACTCCAGCCAAAGGTCACAAATCAAAATTTCTTTTCCTGAAGCTAATATGGCCATAGTGCCACAGGAAAAAAAAACAGAGAGGCTTGACATATTTTTTGGTGTATTATGACAGTATAATATGGTTTACCCAGTGGGACCCAAAGACAGAGAATCAATCCACATATCACTTTAGAGTGAAATATTAGTTCATATCCCTTATTTCATACATTAGAGTTACTAACACCTCTAATGCTATTCCTTAATCAACTGAAACTTGAGCTCCCCTAGTTCCTATAATTGCATAATTTAAACACAAATTGTACACTGGACATTTCTGCATTGTCAAGGCTAAAATGACTTTAACTTAAATAATAGGACTACTGTAGACTCACAATAGAGATCATTTCTGGATTCCTTGGGTGTCATCTTTATTTGTGAATAAAGCAGAATGAGTCTATCCTCTTTTTAAAGTCTTTTCACAGACTCCCCTCCAAAGCCATTCCAGCTTTCCTCCATGAACATCTCTAGTACCCAGGCATGGTGGTCCTCCATTGGAGTTTTCTGGACAGCACACTAAGGCTGGTCAGCGTCTATGTTCCAGCCTGAGTTTGAAAGTATGGCCCTAGGACACATACATAACAAACAAGCAGCATAAGTTGAATATGAAGCCACCTCCACCCTGGTACTGCACAACATTTTGAAAGGAGTAGAGGACAAGATTGAGCACACCACAGGGAATTCACACCAAAAGCGCTAGTGATCCTGCTTAAGACCCTCCCCGCACTAAACAAAAACAACTCAAGTAAATATTTGCATGGTGAACAATTTACATTCTTTCTTTCCCGTAAATGTCTACCTTTCATCAAAGATCCACTTGTCACCTGCACAAATTGCAGGTGTTGAAGCCAGCTCTGTGACCCTGAAGACCATCTTGACCATTTCTGAATGACCTGTGCCTCCAAAAATGTGCCCTATGTCTACAAGCAGTTGAGCTTCTAAAATTTTCTCTAAGGAACACAAAGCATATGCCATGCAGCTGGCTCACATATCACCAGGAGTGTCAGACAACTGTTCTCTGAAGGGCTCTGGTTTTCTGATCAAGAGACATCTGTCATGCTGGTCACGGCATGGGGAACGTGTGGAGCTGGGATGCCAATAACCAGATCCTGGGCCTGGCTTGGCCATCAGGACTGTGTGGGCAGGGGTGAGCTCTCTTGTTCCCAGGGTGCCACTTCCTCACTTGACAGGTAATTACATGAGCTTCCAGTCCCTTGCCCGGTTTAAAACACCTGTGATCATATGATTTCACCATCCAACAAGATAGCAGCAATTTACTTCAATCTACTTTAAGAGCTTCTTTGAATTTCTATTGGTTTTTAGATACGTTGAAGAATATTGCTGTGCAAAAAATTATTTTTGGTAATTTTTTTACTTAAAAAATTGAGTTCAGGGGAAGCCGGGATGGCTCAGTGGGTTAGGCGCTCACTTTGCAGCCCTGGGGACCAAGGATCAAAACCCGGCCCCGGCCCGTGCGGACCCATATGCTGAACTGGGGAGTGCCCCCAGTTCAGTTCGCACTGGGGTGAGACCCCGGCCCAGTTCCTGCCCTGTGCAGCCCCGCCCACCTGTGGAATGAAACTATGTGGAAAAACCAATGATGTGCAACTACGGAGACTGTTCTGGGCCCTCCCCCTTCTCTCTGTCTCTGTCTCTGTATCTCTCTCTCTCTCTCACTCTCAAAAACAATAAAAATAAATCTTTAAAAAAAATTGAGTTCACACTCACTGTCCAACAAATCTATGATACATGATGAACATCATGAACTACTATGTACCTTTTTACATGCACAAGCCCTCCATTGATCAATGCACAAGAGCATACTCATCAATTTTGAAAAATGGTTCAGAAGCACATTTATAATAGATATAAGCTAGCATGAAGAGAGCAGAGAAACTTCTTTTATGCTAGCAAAGAACTGGAGAAAAGTAGAAAATGACTATTTTGTCTGCTTGAAGCACTTTTTCTGAGTGAATGGGATTCATGACCCAATCAGGACAAGTAGCAAGAAGCAGAGCTACCCAGGAGCCTCAAAGAAAACTTTCTGCAAGCTCTTCAGAACCACCCTGAGTCAAGGAGATTTACAACTCCAGCCAAAAATGATCCCTCCAGGGTCATGTAGGCCCCTGCCTGGAAAGTAGCCCTGGTTTAAAACCACCCAAACAGAAGAGTGCCACCTCCTGAAGCGCTGGGCATATACAGGCACTCCTCACTTATTGACCAAATTCCATTCCTATATGACTAGGTCGGTAAGCAAATTGGTTCATAAGTGAGAAGCTTAAAGGCAAATGTCAGGATGCTGGGATGGCTCAGTGGGTTGAGAGCTTACTTTGCAGCCCCAGGGTCCGAGGATCAAATCCTGGCCCCTGCCTGTGTGGACCCATATGCTGAACTGGGGTGTGCAGGAGGCCCCTGGCCTGGTTCCTGCCCTGCGCAGCCCTGAGCCCACTTGCGGAATGAAACTATATTGAAAACTAATAACGTACAACTGTGGAGACTGCTCTGGGCCCTTCTCTCTCTCTCTCTGTCAAAAGAAAAACAAGAAAAAAAAAAAAAAAAGGCAGATGTCTTGTAGTTTGTCCTGGTACCATATGGTATGCATTTATCAATAGATATCACATGACACCATACTTACAAATGAAATATGCAGTCTTGCATGATTGTGAATACTTTGTATATTGAATATTAACTGACTGTGGAAACGAGACAAAGACTGAGAAAGGGAATTCCTAAGGCTCACACAGACTGAGAAAGGGGATTCCCCACGCTGGTCCAAGTGGTTGGAAAGTAGGAAGGTTGTTAAGTGAGGAGTGGCAGTATACCACAACATCCCAAATCATAGGAAAAATAACAATTTAAAAAATAATATTTTTAAGAGAATTTACACTTCACAAAGCAATACCACCTTCCCACTCCAAACTTTACCAAATGGAATTCAGAAGACATCTTACATGGAGCAGGAATTTTGTTTTGCTTTAGTATTACAATTTTCTCAGCACAGGCAATATCGAAGGCACACAACAGATGGCAAAATCCAATTTTGTCCAAAATCACAGCACTTGACATACTGGAAGCTTTTAATGTGTTTTCCAATTTTAGTTACAATGAGAAGATATACAACGTGCACCTGTAAATCCAAATCATAAAAGGGAAACAGGCAGCCATTCATCTGAATTCCACTTGAAGCTGTAAAACTATCCTGGGACAGGCTGAGGAGGAAGCTAGTGATGTTTCAGAGTAGAAGGTACTTTCTAACATGGAAAAATGTAGGTGGCAAAAAGTTAAGAGAAACCTGGATTTAACTTCTCAAAAGCAGGCACTACTTTGTGCCTAGAAGCTTTTAAATATTAGTCTTTCCTTAGAACCCACAGTCCTTCACATAATTCAATAGAGCTCTTCTGGCTACCCAGGTCTCTCAGAATGGATCCCGTAGACAAGCCCTCCCTACCCTGGTGTCTTTTCCTACAGCCCTTCCCACGTCTTCTTTCATCAATTACCAACCTCAGCGTCCCCACAGTCTGCCATTTTCTCTCCCTGTGGTGTCCACACATCCCAGTTTGCTTGGAAACATCCTAGTATAGCCTGTTGTCTTTTCAATAATTAATAATTTGACATCTTTTCACTCTCAAAAGTTCCCTTTCTGGGAGAGTAAATCATATGGTCGTCCTCTAGCTTGCCTTTTTCCCTTCCTCTTCCTGTAATACCTATTTCTGCAATATCAAAATACTACATCAGTATGAATGTCTTCAAATTACTCCTCTAACCTTGCTAGCCCTTCCAAACTCCAATAGAAATTTTTATTTCAGTGTTATATGTTTCAATTTGAGAGTCCTTCTGTTGTTGTAGACTCAACAAATAATTAATTATCTGCCCCTCTTTCTCAGACAGATCAATTACTCTCTGGCATTATAATTTCTGTTAAAGAAAGCCAATAAAGCTGAATATTGTAAAGCCATCTATCAGTGGAATAATATGTCATTTCCCATAAGTCCTGGGTCAAGATGTTCCAAACCTTTCTTTTACTTTCCCCTCCAATAGTAGTAGTACCTTCAGCCCTAGTCTTTTTGCCAGACCATTACAAACTACTTGCTCATAGGTGCTCAAAAATTAGTAGTGATTTTGAAAGGATGACTACATTCACTTAAAACCTTGAGCCTTGCTTTCAAGACCTTGAATACTATAGCTTCAACTCACTGATCTTCAGCTCTAACATTTTGGGACTTCATGATTCCATATATCCTTCCTTATTTCTCAATAGTAATCATTCTTGTATTCTCAGCTTCAGACAGACAAATGTACATACAAAACATGTTATATTCTCTTTCTTGAGAATAATCTGTAATTCCTTATCTATATGGCCTCATCTGTACCATTTCCTAAGACTGGAATATCCTCATTTCTATTTCTAATGTTCAAGTCCATTCATTCTTCAAATACAACTTCTTCAGAAAGCCTTTCTTTCTCTACTCTTCCCCAACTAAGCAGTGTTAGTCTCTCATCTCCAGCTGCACCACTATTAGCATCATTCTGTATTTTCAGAACCTCATATTATAATGACCTGTAAAGACTCCACCTCTTTTCAGTCATAGCCACCTCCACATGCATTTACCATATTGCTGCCAGATTGATTTTTCCGAACATAAATCTTACCATTGCACCTTTAGACCTTGATGTGGTTAAGGCCTTGATAGCAGCTTCTACTTTGCCCCTGGAACAGCTACTTTATCCTTGGGGTTCTTAAAGTGTCAGGTACTTTTTCTACCGTTTTCGCACCTCTTATCTGAGTTCAGCAGTCTGTGAGGTAAATTCTAAGGCAGACCACAGTATTACAAGCTCCCCACTTTCTCAAAAATAAAAGTATAAACAACAAAGAACAGGTAAGAGTAACTAAAAAAACAAATATGCAAAAACTCCAGAAATTTCAAAATGTACAGATCCTAAAAAATCATTATAAAATTTTTTGACTGGTTCTAGAAATCCAGTCCACCCAAAACCCAGTCCACTCAAAACTTTCTCGGTTGGATGTTACATGGTCTTATTTTGGTGCCAGGCTTTCCCCCATTCCTAGATTCTCCAATTAATACCAGAAAAAAAAAGTTATTAAAAATAAAATCTCAATTTACAAAAACTCCAAACAATGCTTTAAAAATTACATCAATTTTTATTAAGAATATTGTGTGTAATAGAGAGATTAAGTGTGGCCCTATGCATAAGCAATTTATTCTTTGAATAAGATTAGAATGACAGTTAAATTGGACAGGAATTTGGAATTATCATTCTAATAGAACTGACAGTGGCAATATTTTTTAGGTATTTACCAGGGCATGAGTATCAATATTATGATATAGATATTTATTAGAATAGCTATTTATCCTGTCCCTAGCACTATATATATGAGGCATTTTTACATTATGGGATTAATTTATTAAAACTTATTCTTCATTATTTTTGCCTCTGGGCATAGATCTATATAAATTTGCTTATTTAGTAGTCAAGATTCCATAAGTCTGTTGAACTCTTAGTATGTGCCAATGCTATACTAGGCTCAAGGGAATCAATTGTAAATAAGACAGATAAAGTCCATGCTTTCATAGAGCTTGTATTCATGTGTATGTATCTTATAATGTGGAAATATAGTGAAGGGATTTTGTTATAAAATAAAAAGGTCAACACACACATATGGCAATATAAACTACAGTACATTCTATGGAAATATGAAATAGTGTAAAAGGGTAGAGTATGATGATATGGTGAAAAAAAGTTGATGTTAATAATAATAGTTAACATTTATTGAGCACTTAGTAGTTGATAGGTACTGTTTGAATTCTATGTGTGTGTACACATCAATTTAATCCTTACAACACCCTATGAATTAAGTAGTATGCTATTAATTTTATCCCTATGTACCAGGCTAAGAGTCTCAGTGAGACACAGAAAGTTTAAGTTACTTACTCAAGGTTTGCCTTGCTGATTGGTAGCTGGCAGAACTGGGAGTCTCTCCCAAGCTGTTTCCAGAGCCTGGCCATTTTCCTGCCTAAAAGACATAAATGGGACCCAATATGACTGTTATGGAAAAAACTGATGTCAAGTGGAAATATTTTAACAGCTCTCAGGAAGACATTCCCATCTCTATCATATTGTCAAGAGCGTAAATTTCCAGGGATGCTTCGGGAGCATAAAAGGTGAAAAAAAAAGAATAGGTGGATGAAGGTAGAGTTGGAAAATTCACTGTGCTCAAGAAACACTTTTTGATGAGAATAATTGGCAATAATTTTAAAGATTTATTTTTTATTTATTGTTTATTTATTTTTGACAGAGAGAGAGAGAGAGAGAGATACAGAGACAGAGAGAGAACTAAACTGGGGGAACTCCCCAGTTCAGCATATGGGTCCTCACGGGCCAGGGCCGGGATTCGATCCCGGTTTCCGGCGCTGCAAAGTGAGAGCTCAACCCACTGAGCCATCCCAGCTTCCCCAATAATTTTAAATAAATACACATGCTTATTATATAATTAACTATTTTAGAGTAACAATGTGACTAAATCAGGGTAGTTTTTGATGAATGATAAACAAATGTAAGTAAATCTAAATTATTGAGAAGAATAAAAGTATTAGACAAGTCAATGTAATAATTGCTAATAAATCATAATACTGATGATGGCAAAAAAAATAATTTACTGCTTTTTGATTGGTAGTCAACTAACTTCACTTAAAAACTATTGCACTGTGCCTTTTTTCTTTAGCTTTCTTTCTTCCCTTAATATAGAGTGACCTCTTCTTCCTGTTTTGAGAAAGGTCATTTTCCTTATAGATGAAAAACTTTGCTTTTGAAGTACTGCTTACCTATCCTCTAAAAATGCTCTTATAGGCTTAAAAACAGACACACAGATTTGGAGAAATACCTGATCCAAACATTTCACAAGACAATCTAATTAGTATCTATACTTTGAGTTACTCTCATGAACACAGAAACAAAACCATTTAAAGGTAGATTCAGGGGCATAGTACTGCATAGCCTACAACTCAATGATAGTAAATAAATTTTATTGAAATAGGTATTTACAATTATTATAATCAGTAGTAATACATGTGGATTATCCCACTTACTTTTATGAGGTAGCTCTACACTATAGAAATGACTGTTTCATTCTTAAGTATTCTACATAAAATCATCACAGTTTGGTTCCTAAACCAAAGGCCGTCAGACTAATCTCACATGTTTATATGACAGTTTTACAGGTTGACTGGATTTTGACAAATAACGTGGTAGCATGAAAAATGGATAAAGGTTCAGGCCTATCGATTTTTTATTGTACATATGACTTTGCCAGAGCAAATGTGTATATCAAATTTAAGGCCTCTTAGTGAACATCCTTATGTGCATAATTAAGAACGTACATTATGAGGAGCATAAGAAGATTTTTGAGTCTTAAGGACTCAAGAACTTTGTAAGTCAAAACAAACAAAAAAATTATTCTGGGTTGTCAACCCATCTAGAGTCTGATGCATGTTGTTAGCAACACTGCTATCCGATAAATATATTTAGTAAATAGATGTGTGAATTCAGACCCACAGGCAAGCACCAACACCCCAGACCGACGTGCATATAGGCAATCCTTTATGTCTGTTCTGACTTTGGCTTTTGCAGCTGCTGTTTTCTCAGTGTTGTCTCCGGGGCAGTTTCCTGTTGCCATAGCTGATGGCCTGCCCACGCCTGCCTGGGCCTTTCAAGTGTCAACACTCCCAGGCCGGCTGCAGTGGTCAAATGCTTGTTAATGAGATATAGCAGCTGGGTAGGGGTGAACCACTGAGACGGATAAAGGAATGCCGCTGGTGCAGGAAGCGATGCCTTTTGAATCTTTTCAGCAGGGTGAAAGCTTTCAAATCAAAGAGGGTATGTTATATTCATTAATAAACCCAAGTTCCCATGCAGTCACATTAAAGCCAGCAATTTAACTTCACATCAGACAGGTGAATTTCCCCCGTTTTTACCCTGAAAGACAATGCACAAGAAAACAAGCCTTTAGTTTGGAACAAAGCAGCACTTCCTCGTCTGTGGGGGTGACTGGACTGCTAAACCAAGCAGAGTTTGCTGCATTTTTTTTTCAATTTATCTTTTTGTCTGTGTGTTTGTGTGTGTGTGCACGCGCACACGCGGGCGCGTGTTTCAAAGCTCATAGCAACCGCTCCTGCTCTCTTCTCTTGAGTCTTTTAGCCACAGGTCTGTGTGACCCTTTCTTTTAAAAACTGACTTTCAAAAACAGAATTAACAGCAACTATTTGTAAGGAAAACATATAGGTCTGGATGTGGGCTCCTATTGGGTCTGTCTTCAGATGGACTATGTAGCTGTGCGCCCCTAACCCCTTACCCCTACCCCAACCTGTAGATGAGGTTGTATTTCTAGAGGGTGTGGAAGTTGGCAGCACCGTAAGACAGCTCCAACAGCTGGGAGAAGCCCAGAAGGGAGAAAAAAAAAAAAGCGAGATTGAAAACATCTAACTGACAAGGAGTCCTGAAGATAATGTTGAGGAAAGTATTATTTTTCAGTTCATTTGTTAGAAAGTTGGGCTCATAGGGAATGAAAACAGCCACAATAAATAGCATCAGAGATGCATTAGCTCCTTTAGGATTGAGAGAATTCAGAATGAATGATATGATTTTATTAATAAAAGCAGGGATATGTAACTTGCACCAACAGAGATATACAGATATTCTTGCATCTTATTGTCTCCGCTCTTTTCAACAATCATATGAATTAGCTAATAATTCACCAGGGCTATCTAACCATTACAAAGCAAAGGCAGTACCTATGTATTATCCTGATGACATTTTTAACCACAAAGAAGACTAGCTATCCAGGGAAATAAATAAAGTGGGAGAGATGCATTCTTCAAAGTATTTCAGTTTTTAAAATATTCACAAATTGATTTATTTTGAGCCTCAATTCTTATAAGAATGCCTTTAACCTATATGAAAAGAGAAATGGAAATCCCACCTATTGGATGCTTAAGACAATGTGTCAGGTACTGAGCTAGACAGACACTTTAAAAAATATGTGCTTATATAAACACATGCACACATATGTATACATAATATATATAAACTCTTTCAATGTTAGGATGATACTGTGGGTATTTTATGAAAACATTTTTGTTTGTTTATTTGTTTTACTAATCAAGGCCCTTCAGTTGTGGAGAGTTTATACCAACTACGCAAGGCCATAACCGAGAGATAAAATTTAAAGAACAACACTGCTCTGCCTGCACTGGCCGTTTTACCATATTGCTGGGATTTCGGCCACATCATTCCGACTTATCAGATATGGTCTGCTAAGAAAAAAACAAGCAACCAATCCATAATATTCAGTGCTGTATGTAAGTACATCTGTGAGTGTGTGTTGTGTATGTGTGTATTTGAGGCAGAGTAGAAGAATGCATTATTACTAAAAAACCCAGAAATTCTAAATAAAAAGACCATAATGGATTTCCATGAACCCTGTATTTCCATTAAATTTAGCCTAGAGCTGACTATGGAGGATGTTATATTTGTATTCCTATATTGAAAGGTGCCTCAGGGCTATGTGTCCTTTTATAACTCCAGAATTGGTTTAGAATCGGTGGAAAATTGAAGAGAAGGGTCAGGTCTGGGAAAGGTCCTTGATTTGAACCTACAGGGTATCTCCTCTGAGAACACTTTCTATACCCAATCTCCTCCCTATAGCAGGTTAGGAGCAGCTTGATTTCCTAGTAGGGATCTAAGAAAATTCTGCACAGAAAATAAATAAATAAATAAGTCAAAATTTAACTTGTATTCATTTAAAGGACCTTGTCTAATGGTTGGTTTTCTGAAACCTCATCTCCTTCTGCCTTCACCCCAAGCTCTGAACACCTCCACGGAGCTGCCGAGTCTTGTCTCCCCAGCAGCACTCACAGTCTGACTCATCTGCTGCCACTGGCTCTGCCTTGGCACCCAGGAATTTGCCTATTTTAACAGCATCCTGTCCAACCGCAAATGACAGTAACCTGGGTTTCCACGAGTAGCCCACCGACCTCCCTCCCACAAGGGTAGAACAGGAGCACATACCCCAGCCCTGGAAGCAGCTCAAACCTGCACTCTTTGGCCGAGATGTTTCTGCTCTGAATTCGCTGGATCTTGGTAGTGCCTTGGAAAGGCAAAAACCCCAAACAGCCCCCAAAGCATTACCGTTTCTATGTAAAACAAAACAGAAACCTCATTCCCCAGAGCACACGTGCACTTAATAGAAGTTTGGCATTTGATACACTATTGCATTTTGTTCTTTTCTGCCTCTCCCCAAACCACCTCCACTTTACACCATATTCTCTCATTTCTTTTGCTTTTTTTTTTCTTGGCTAAGAGGGTTTTGACTTAAAACTGAAAATATTCTAAGTGACAAGTAAGTAGCCCCTTCTCGAATAAAACCTGCACTAACGTGCCTGGATTACATTAAGGAATGCTGGAGGGGATCCCAAAAACCAGTGTTTGAACAGTCAACCTGACAGAATCCTAGGACACCTTTGAAAGGGCTCCTGTTACCTAACTGACTTAGAACTAATCGGTGTAATCCGCATGACAATACATTGTCTGACTTCAGGAACCTGACGCAGCACGGGGTGGAGGTGGGGGTGGGGTGGAGGGCGCCCCTGGGAGTGTCCCCAGCTTCTGCCACAGTCATGTGACATGAGCTGCCTTTCCCTCTGGCTCTACCTTGTGGACCAAGAAGTTTCAGAGTGAGATAACTGAGATTTATTATGGCAAGTAAGTGCAACATGGAGACAAAAACAGAGAGAAAACCACATTGAGTGATCAATAGCTAATGTCCAAATCCCAGGAAACAAAGGAGCAGTAAGAGTAAAATTTCTTGCCAGGAAAACCAGATTGGTCCAGAAAGAAGTTTTGGGGAAATGTTTGAACCAGTCTGAACAGAATGAAAATGTTTCTAAATGAGCCCTTCTCCTAATTTTCCCTTGGACAATATGAAGACCAATGAAGGGGGTAGTGTAGGGCAGGGGTGGCCAACTTTTCTGTATATAAGATCTCCTTTTTATCTTAAAAGTGTGTCGCAATCGACTTGTTGTCATAGGTGTAGTCTAAGGGGGAAGAAGGGGTGTGAAATGCATACTATGTTTACACACTGTGTTTCAGTATAAGGTGCATTCCAGCGAGGTATGGGTAGATAAGTAAAATATATATTCAAAACTATTTTTTATTTTTTAAATCAGTTATTAAGTTTTCAAGATATAGGCTCATGAAGAAAATAAATTTCCAGACCCCAACTTTTGATAGCAGCATTCCGTATATGCGGTACCTAAAAAATTCGATTTTCCAACACATTTTCAAGATAGATTTTTACTAACTTAAAATGCAATTTAATTTTTTTATCAACTGCAATGTATAAGTTGTACTATTTGTTCGTAAATATGCAAAAGTTGTTATAAAAATGCACAGTATGGCTGATAATTTGATTTCAATATTTCACTTTCGTGTTTTTTTGGGGGGCCAGGAAAATTTATCATGAAAGAATATGACTTACTTTTTGCTAATCTATCAATAGCTCGCTGAGTACACCTCGTACCGAAATATAGATATACGGCTTATCTACCTACGTAAAAAACAACAACAATAATTATTTAAAGGGCCAAAAAGCTCACGTCCAGGGGAATTAAAAGAACATGGATAATTATTAACAATATTTACTAATTCAAAGTAGCTACAGATAAAGACAGATTTAGAATTGACTTTGTTGCCTTAACATTAATGGGAAGACTGAGTTTGCACGTCTCTAACCAAGGAATCATAATTAGGTGTATATCCTGACAAAGATAATAATAATGAGTCTTCAGTATGGGAATCAGTCAGGACAGAACGTTGTTTAGTTTTTGTTAGCTTCAAGTATGAAAATGCCGATTTGCATAGGTATGTAGATCCGAAACAAGAATAGATATATTCGCTACATTTGGTGATACTGGGATATTTTTCTCGGTTGAAATATTTCCAAAAATGTTCTTCAAATTTTCTGGCTTGTAAGATTAAGTCAGTTTGTAAAATTATCATTTCATTTTCTAATGCCTTTTGATCCATATGAAATATGTCTCAAAATTTTTGGCTAATGCGTTTCACACTTAAATCTTTTTTAAAAGGAAAAGATATAAATTCCACAATTTCTTTAATTTTTTCAAAATCCTGGCATCTTACCTCAAAATCTTCAATTACTTTTTGGATTTCCGCGACGTATTTGTCGATCTTATAATTAATATTTTTATGTTTTTGTAGGTTGTCCGCCATATTTGGAAAATGATTCAGATTATTTTGTTGCAGATCTTCTATTAACAAAATAAATTTTGTTTTATATGCATCTATGCAGCTGATCATATCAATTACTGTTTTATTTTTACCTTGTAATTCTAAATTTAAAAGACTTAATATTGAAGTAAAATCGGTAAGAAATGCTAAGTCACTAAGCCAAGTTTCGTCATTTAAATTTTCACAGTTTCCATCTTGTTCGTGAAGAAAATCTATAATTTCAGGCAATAAATCACGAAATCGCTGCAGAAATTTACCTCTGCTTAGCCATCTGACATCGGTATGTAGTAATAATTCAGGTTGGCCTTCATCGAGTTGCAGTTGGAAGAGATGCCGTTTGAGGGAACTTCCTCGAATTGAATGAACAATTTTAAATGCTATGTCCATTACCTCTTTTGTGTTTAATCTCTGCTAGCTAACACTTGCTGGTGAATTATGCAGTGATAGCTCAAAAAGGCTGGGAATTCCTCTTCATTTCGACATAGGGCTATAAATCCATTTATGCAACCTATCATTGCAGCTGTGCCATCCATTGTTATTGAGACTAATTTAAAAAGTGGTACTTTCAAATCATTGAGCAAGTTTTTAAAGGCTTTGAATATGTCTACACCTCTAGTCCTTTCCTTCAAAGAAATCATACCCAACAATTCTTCTTTAGATGTAAAATCCTTAAAAACAATACAAAGGAAAACAAGTAATTGTGCTGTATCACTTATATCTGTCGATTCATCACACTGAAAGGAAAAACAAGAACATCTATTAATATCGTTATATAACTGCTCTTACACATTCCCACTCATCCTTTCAATTCGTCGCATCACTGTGTTTCGAGACAATTGTAGATCTTGAATTGCAGCAACAATTTCACTCTTGTTCTTAAAATCATTACAAAGTGAATCTGACATTTCCAAAAAAATTTCCTTTACAAATTCACCGTCGGAAAATGGCTTACATTGTTTTGCTAAGAGATAGCTTACTTTGAATGATGCAGTAGTTACTGCTTGTGACTTCAACCTTGGCTTTTTAAAAACGCTTTGTTGATTTGT